>JAHBMJ010002952.1:16053-48089 GCA_018398765.1 Chromera velia
ACCCACNCCCACCCACCCACCCACACACACACACACACACGCACGCACGCACGCACGCATGCACGCACAGACAGGCAGACAGACTATATGTTTCTTCTTCTCCCTTATTTTCTTCATGAACACAACAGACAAAAACAGACAGACAGACAAACACACCCATTTACATTCTTACACACCCACCACCACCCTAGACCCCAACTCTCTTCCCTCTCTCCCTAAGCTTCTCGCACACAGACACACGGAGAGGGAGGGAGGGAGAGAGAGTGAGAGAGAAGTCTAGGAGCGAGTGCATACACACATAGAAGGAGAGAAAGGAAGCGACCGGGCGAGTCTGAGCCCTTACGTACTCACTCACTCACCCGTCCAGATAGGAGAAAAGTTTGAGCATCTCGTACACGAGAGCCGTAAACTTTTCCCACTCGTCCATGCAGGCGGCGACTAGGGCGTGAGAGGCTCCTGCAGGGAGAATGACAAGTCAAACTGGGAATGCACACCGAAACTGGCCGTCATCGGATTTATTACAAAGTGCGCTGAAGCAAATTACTTTGAAACAATGTCGTTGACGTATTCCTTTTTCGTGTTCTTTTCCTCAGTGAGAAAACAGAGAGAAGGCCGGGCGGTCTGTAACAGTTTGTGTTTGTTCCGTCTCGATTCCTGTTTTTTGCTGTTTCTATTCAATTCTGCCCATTGCTTTGATTTCTCTTGATGGAGCCATCTTGAATCTCCAACACTCCTTGCCCTCTCTCCATGTCTCTCTTGTCGAGCTTGTAGGGGCTTGGGTTGCTTTCTGAAAGGCTTTCTTTCCCTGCTACCAGCGCCTAGCTCAATTTCTTTCCGTACCGGGTCCTGTCCATCGGCTGAGCCTTTCCCTCATCCCTCTGCAAAAGTCCTTGATTGTGTTCTTGTAGAGACCCATCAGAGAGTCCACACCTTCAGAGGGGTTCGTGGACTTCCTCTGTGCGAAGTGAACGATGGCTGCAGGCAAAAGGAAAAGGGAGGAGAGTCATTTATCCAGAGGCTCATACAGACACGCACGGCATTCCTATAAGATGAAGAGAAGCAAGATGAAGAGGAGCAGAAGAAATGCACAAGAACAGGGGGACGTAGATGAACGCGCAGCAGTGAATAGAAGCTTGAAAGAAGCAAGACATAAAACCAACACACAGAGAGGATGACGTCGTCAACAGAACCCCAGCCTGCACAACGCGAGTTCACATGCTGCCAGGCATGTATGCACTCAAACACGCAAAGCAGGGAGAGAGTCACACATCCGGTCTGTCAGTGAGCTTGCGTCGCTACTGCTTGAACTGCATGTCTGTCCTTCTGTTCACAAAGATCTCTCGCAATATCACTTTCTTCCGGACCTGAGTAGGAGTTCATGAACTTGATGGTGGACCTGCCGTATTTGTTGGACTCGAGGTCGTCCAGTAGGGGCTTGATGTTGGAGGTGTAGATAAGCTCCATTCCCCGTTGGATCGTGTACTCGTCCAAGACATCCACTTTCAGAACGTCATCTTGGACCCTCAAACCCTCGTTCTCTTTCTCTAGTCTATCGGAGGGCCCGCTTTCTCCATCCACCCTCAGTTCCTTCTCCAGCTCTCTCTCTCTCTCTGTCATCTCTCCCATGCAGCCTCCTCGAGTTGTCTTCTCAATCAAGTCTGTCAGACAGACACAGAATCAATCAATCAATCTATGAACGAATCAGACTGAGATGGTCGTTTTCTCTGCATGACTGTTTTTGAGCACAGACACATGCAGCGCTGCTTGGGAGTTCTTCTCCCAAGCAGCGCTGCATGTGTGAGTAGAGTTGTGGAGCAGTGCTGTCTGCATGGGAAGCAACACTTGACCACCTCAAGAGAGAATTCCGGAAGTTCTTTCTGGTTCTGGTGCGTGTTTCGTGAAGTACTTCTGCGAATCTTTTTGTGCGCGAGTTCGATCGATTGTGCTTTCCGGGGCCACTTGGAACTTCCGGAATTCCAAGTCACCGATGCGCTTCATGCGAGCATCCAGGAAATAAGTGATGCATGTAGACTCCATTCAATAATTTCAATTAAGTGCCCCACATCTGAAGTTTCCGGGGTCCGCGCAAAACACTAATTATTAATAAGTCTTTCGCATGCCTTTCGCAATCCAAGCATTCTTGTGTCCATCTTTCAAATACCTTCCTCCCTCGCAAACTTTCAGACGATTCATTGGCACCGATTTGATACCCTTGCTTCTCAGAGCATCGTGAACAACACGCGAACAACAGTAACCCAGCGAGATACAACATTGAACCGATTTGCAACATGACCGTTGCTCAAAGAATCACAGCAGTTCTGCTGCTTTTCGTCTTCTCCCTCTCCTCCTTGGAAGCGCTCTCCAACAGCCGAAGGCTGATCAATACTTCGAGCGAAGATACGGCAACCAACAGGACTGGAGACAAACCGCAGATTGTAGCGACTCAGTTGGCCTGGATTTGGACTCCCTATCAAGAACGTCTTTCAGTCTACATTGTTGCATGTGCAGGAAGTGAACCCACTCCTGCTTTTCTCAAGGAGCGCTTCATGGCAGCGTACACTCTGAAGAAGACGGGCCGCTACTACGGAAAGGGATCCCACAGTGGGGTTTTTGTGCGCCGTTTGGTGAACAAAGAGAACCCTAAATCAGGTCTTCTTGGCATGGACTTCGACGAGATTGAGAAAGTCACAGGCTCAAACAAGAACACAGTCACCCTCATCCTCAGCGGCCACGACGGCAAAGGTCAGTCAGACTTGAACAGGTCAAATGAAGCGCAGGTCCTCATGCATATGGTGGGATTGCGGGTGGGGCGATTGAAACACTTACCAGATCGTTCCATACACTTCAAACACCAAGTAAGCAACACCCAAGCAAAGAGATTTGAAGGACTATCATCAACAGCAGTTCGGTATTGCAGTGCGATGCCAGACAGCTTTTCATACATTCTTCTTTCCATCGTTGTCCATCATTGACAAGTGCCGGCGCGACTTGTGCTCCGTGCTTTCCCTTGCAGTGCTCACCCATACAGGTCTCTACGACGGCAGTGAGAGGCTCGAAATCGGATGGGGCCAGTTTGATAGTGGAAAAAAGCCCGCAGTGCACGGAGGGAAAACTTTAGATCACACAGGCACGTACGACCAGCCCTGGCCAAGAGGACAAGACAAGACGCTCATGATTGTGGGTGACCATGAGTTTGAGGAAGACAGAAAGCGGCTTCCTCAGTGCGACATTTCTTTCGAAGCTCAAGAGGATTTTAATGCAGTGGATCCAGTCTCTAGTGAGAAGCCTCGTACAGATGATGTGTCTGAGCCTGATGAGGCTCAGTCTGGGACAACAGAGCGAAAAAAAGGAACTCCAAACTCCAAAAAGACCACCTGGCTGACGAACGATACCCACGGACACGACCTCGCACTGTACATGGTGAAGGAAAGGGAGGTCAAGTACAACTCCTTCGAGCCCATCATCGACACTAGCCGTCCTTGGGCAACTCTCGCTGGAATTGTGAGTCCTTTCTCTTTCTCTCTCTCTCTCTCTCTCTCTCTCTTTTTTTTCTATCTCTTCCTAAGTTTGCGTGTGTTTTCGGGCGGATGGGAAGCAGAGGATCTCCCTGTTCCCCTTGGTTACCTTTTCTCCATCTGAGAAAGAAAATTCACTTCTTTGTTTTCTTCTCCTTGAAGTTCTCTTCTCTCTTTCGGTGACTTCTGGCTTTCTGTGATTTCCCTGTACAACGATCAATCTCTGTGCCCCGCCCTCGATCTCTCCCGCTCTCTCCGTGCAGATCTCTGACCTTGTCCAGGACTACCTTCTCGAAAGTCTTGGTCTCGGAAGCGGCCCCAGAGTGACCAAGAACGAGTGCATGCTTCGACAATTCCAGTACATGAAACTGTCGGAATCGGAGTTTTTTTGGGTGGGCAGACAGGACGAGAAGGCGCACGTCACAATGGTCACTGACAGAGGAGAGTGGATGCTCCCGACCAAAACCTTCAACGGAAAAGACGATCTCGCTTTCGTCTTCCGCACCTACAACGGCACTCCTCAGTTGTGTATTGCAAAGAGAGGCACGAGAGTACAGGAGCCCCATGACTGTGTGGACTTCAACAGAATTCTGGACAAGAGTGAAGCTCAGGCCGAGGCAGACAAGAGAATTGAGGATGGCACTGAGGTGACGGAATGGAGTTGAAGCCAATGTGCAAAGACTTACTGGCTGGCTTTTGCTCAGCTTCTTTGACTTCTCTGTTTGGTGGATCTTCTTTGCCTCGAGGAACTTTCAAGAATTGAAGAAGGGTCTGACTTTACGAAGGCCGGGCATCGAGCTCTCTTTTCAAGTTGTCCGTCAAGATGTTTCTGTCGTCATTGACAAGACCAGGACGCAGAAGTGTGAAGAACCTCCTTGGGTCCGATCGGGTGTTTGTCAAGTCGAAAGCGGTTGTTTATTTGTTTATGGGGTCTCGACCGTGTTGAATGGTTGAGAAGCAGAGTTTGCTGTTTATGCCTCTGCTGTATTGGTCGTGGAGAACCGTTCTGTACCAGCAACTCTGCATCAGGCACAAGAAGAAGTGGGGATAAACAAAGTTGGTGTCGCCGTCCGCGGCTGTATTGGAATCTCGATTGAATTGTACATCCACCTTTTCTCACCATGAAATGTTCTTTGGTTTTGCTTCTCTAGTGTGCTTGAACGCTGTTTACTTTACGGTACCGTCGGTACGTTGTGATGAGTGAAAGCTTCTGAAGTGTCCTTGTGACCGCAGCCTCTATCTTTATTGCTCCAGCTCAGGATCTAGGTCGCGATTCACTTTTATCTTTATGGCGACGATTAAAAATAATTAAAAAAGACTTGGTATTGCAGTGTTTGACTGTTTGAGCGCTATTATTTCAATCAAGTTTTGAATTAACGTCATAATATGATATTATGAGTGCTATATTTACATTATATTTATATTGTTGGTATATGTTGGTATAAAAACACTTAAAAAACGACTCAATATGAATCTCAATGCAAAGATTGCACCCAAAAATATTAAAACTACTGTTTTGATATATTTAGATGATAATGACATATTTTTAATCAGGTCATTGCTTTATTCAAACATATTGAAACAGTATTCTCTTTTTTTGATTTATAAACATTCGGTTCAGTCTAGAAGTTCAACATTAAAACTTAGGCTCTCAATTTACTCCCAGTCACAGTGTTTACCTTAATTACAGAAGGACCCTGGTGATCATGTATATATACGAAGAGAATTTTTTACGTGAATTTCGAGGTATTTTGAGGGCCTCCGCTCAGGGTCACTGAGCTGCGTTACAAAACCTACCATCAACCGCGTGCGACCGCGCACACATGCGCGCGAACAATGCAATTGCACGTATTCATGCATGCATGCATATGAGTTTTTTTGTGTATACATCGGTACACTAAAAACTATGATGAGAACGAATCATGCATCTTCATGCATGCAACATTTGATGCCAATCGACAGCGCATTTTTCCGTTCTGCCCCTGATATTCCATTTCCAAAATTTCTTGTCGATGGAGGGAGGCATCAGAACCTTACAGTTCGGTCAGGTGAACTTCATTCAAAACGAAAATTGAATGGTCAGACCAGACTTGGTGGAGACGGCAGAGCGAATTGAATCTTCAAGTGAAGGTGATCAACCGCCCTTTGAAGCAATACTGCATCCCACGCACTGGCATACGACACAAGAAAGACTCTGCCAAACCGAAAATTATGAGGGTTTCAATTTTCCATTTGTGGCTTATTGTGGTAACTCAGACCACTTCGTCTCTAGTTGGAGCGAAGACCGTTGAGTCTGAGGTGCAGCTGATAGCGCAGAGAGAGAAAGACCAGAAGCACCGGGGGCTTCTCGGGAGGCAGACAAAGACTCAGTCAGAGAGGACGGCATTTTTGGAAGAGGACGAGGAAGAGGCGGGGTCTCTAAGCGTTTGCAGTACCAAGGCATGCCTTTGGGAGACTCACACGCAGACAGTGACTAAAGACGCAAAGATTTCAATTCAGTTTGAACCCGCGCACTTTGCAAAAGTCTGTGCCGTTGAAGGGCCGCATCTCGTCGACAAGCCACACATGCAGAAAGAAATGCACACCCGCTATCACAAGGTCAGCAACTTCATTCCGCACGACTGTCTCGCCGAATAACTTTGCAGCATATGCAGTCGATGCAATTGGCTGACTGATTGACTGACCAGAAGGCGATGTTTTTCTTTCTGATTGACAGACTATATCGTCTTTTCTTTTCCTGACAGACAGACGGACGGACGGACAGACTGACAGACTGACTGACAGACAGATAGATAGATAGATACATAGATACAATGATACATAGATACATAGATACATAGATGGATAGATAGATGGATGGATAGACAGACCGACGGACGGACTGACGGGGCGTAGCATAAGTTGACTTCCCAAACTCTGCATGCCTATTCACGGTCCGATGGTGATGATGTATAAATGGGCCGACAGAATTCACAGGTGGAAAGATAGAGAGATAGATGAGAGACAGACAGGTAGGCAAATAGGTGGGCAGATAGACGGACACGCCGACCGGCGGACAGACAGACAGACAGACAGACAGACAGACAGACAGACAGGCAGACAGACGGACAGGCCGACCGACGGACAGACAGACAGACAGACAGACAGACAGACAGGTAAGCAATCAGGTAGAGAGACAGAGACAAAGACAGAGGGGCACGCAAGCAGAGACAGAGAGACAGAGACAGAGATATGGACAGAGACATAGATACAGACAGACGGACAGACGCACAGACAGACCGACAGAAAAATGGAAAAACAGCAAGGCGGGAAGATCAAGTGAGCCGCCACAGTAGAAAGACCGACGGACTGGCACGCCAAGACATCTATTGAATGATCGTGGCTGACTCTTTGACCGTCTGCTCTCTATAGTTGATCTTTCTCTGTCCCGTCTTCTCTTCTCCCTTTCGTTCTCAAATCTTCTTTGTAACCGTCGGTGTACACGCATGTCTGCATGCATGCAGATATTTGTGGAAGACTGTTGTCAATCCGACGACCGAAAGCTTCACAAGCAATGCTGCACAGAGAAGGTCCTACCACAAATCCTGAACAGAGATTTTGACTTCAACAATGGACGAGTATTGTGCCACGCGCCAATGGAGATCAACGGAGTGGTTGAACACGAGCCAACCCACAGAGTGAAGCCAGTCGTCCAGAGCTTGAACTCCGACTGCGTCTTTACAGTCTGCGCAAAACCGAACGACAACATTTTGGCCAAAATGGCCGTCTGGAAGAGCGACAAAGGGACCAGGGTCAAAATTCCGGACAAGCCCGGATCCTGTGAAGAAGCAGGCGGAGGCTATCAGCTCGCAGAGGTCAGCATTATTCACTTTATTCTCCTGCATCCTATTTTGGTGAAGGAAATTCACAAATAAATAGTGATTCTAAAGACGTTCTGCGATTCACAAGTTGCAGAGGGGGCACTTCTCATCTCCCAAAGACATGCATGACCGAAGCTAACAGAACGAACCCCCCAAAGGTACATGCGGGAGTACAGAAAGAAAGAAAGGATAGATTTCTAGAATGAATGCAGCAAAATGCAGCAAAGCCCACGTGTCCTTTCAGACAAAAATACAAGTCTCTGCGGTGTCTCGCTCTCTGTATCTCTCTGTCGATTTGTCTGTCTTTCTGTCCATCTATCTGCTCGCTGTCAGGCTGTGCGGGCGCTGAAGGAAAGAAGAAAAAAACACAGTCTGCGCGAGTCTGTGCATGCGTGTGTGTGCGAGTGCGCGTGTGTGTGTGCGTATGTGCGTGCGTGAGTGCGTGCGTGCGTGCGTGCGTGTGTGCGTGTGTGCGTGCGTGTGTGCGTGTGTGCGTGCGTGTGTGCGTGTGTGCGTGCGTGCGTGTGTGCGTGTGTGCGTGTGTGTGTGTGTGTGTGTGCGTGCGTGTGTGCGTGCGTGTGTGTGTGTGTGTGTGTGTGTGTGTGTGTGTGTGTATTTATCTGCATGTGCATGGAACCTGCAGATGAGATTGAAGGATGCGGTTCCGTCTGGCGCCTCTCCTCAGTATTTCAGTAAAGCCTGCAAGGCGGTTTTGGAGGGCGTTCTCGAGAAGTCAAAAGTGGTGAAAGAGGAGACCGGAATTGAGAGTCTTTTCACGAATCGGCATGTGTATTCAGAATTCGCTACAATCGATAAGCTTTGAAGGTTGGATTGCAAAGAGAATAGAAAGAGACAGGAATCCCCACTAAAGGCAAAAAAAAAGTAAATACTAGTAAACTGAAAACACAGTGATATACAAAACTACAAAAGATCAGTGTTAAACTGAGTGTTTTAAATGCATTATGAATGATTCAATGCCAATGTACTATGTTCAAGTGTGATGTAACTTGCATACATATACATAGCTAGATACATAGCAGTACCCTATAAAACTTTTAGTAAATATGACTAAATATTATAAAATATTACAAAAAATTCATATTTTAGTCATATTTTACTTTTTTTTTGTGGGTTTATATTTTTGTGTATATATTGTACACGGACAAACAAAAAATGCTACACAAGTCTACAAACACCAACAAATTGAATGAACTGACTCCCATTCATTCAATTAATATATTTTACGAGAAAAAAAATGGTGAAAAAAAACTAGTGAATAGTCATATTTTAGTCATATTTTTTTTTTAAGTGAATTTTGTCACTAATTTCCCTCATATTTTATCATATTTTGAAAAACATTTTTTTATGAAAGAATTATAACCTTTAGGACGTTTTGGGGGCAATTTGTGAAGACTGGAGCTTTTAATTCATGTAGTGCACCGACTTAGAGCGTATAAAATAAAATATTGAGTAAATGATATCATTTTTATGAAATTTTATCTTTGTCTGCATGAGTGGCCTTTGTGGTGTGGATCATGCATGCCGGGGTCTTTTACTGTACACGCTGTATAGAACGCTGCGTGCAGCGGGCCCTGGCATCCGGGGGTCATGCTCACGTGCGCGCCCCGGTCCCAGTTGCGACGTCGTCGTCGACGGGCAGGCCAAATATATACATATATATGTTTTTTCATACGTTTATATGTTTGCATATATAAGGAGTGTGCCATTTTTAAAAAAATCATAAAATACTTCTCTTGTTAGAGATGGTCGTTAACAGATTCATTTAGTATTTTTTATTTAAAAATATGCTTTAAAAAATATTTTAAGTTCAGTTATATTTAGTCATAATTTAGTTATGAAAAATTACTTAAGAAAAAAATAGTGAATAGGCATTCACGAGTTGATTCACTAAATTGCATTGCATTGATCAACTGTATTTTCTGATTTCCATGCACCCTGTCAGACGTTTGTGGAGTGTCAGCTTTCAACATCCTCTGTAGAAAGCGAGAAGATTGAGTGGTTTCGATCCAAAGGGCCTGCATGCGAATTATCGAAATTATAGGCAAAGTGCATATTAATCTCAGATGGCCTATGCATGCTAACTCACACAAATGCATGCCAATGCCACAAAAACAAATGCATGGCACGCCACGGACGAAAGCAAAACAGAGGCGCATGGCGCGCGCCCGCCTTTCACCATGCGCTAACTGATATAAAATTGCAGCCGCCTTAAGTGCAGCTACAAAACTCAAATTCTCTCCTTCAAAGCCGATCGCGAAGGTGACTAAGACCGGCTGCTAAAAGCAAACCAAAAGTGATGCGATGGATGTCACGTAAAAGAAAACCGCACTCCTGCAATTCTTTCCACACACCACATAAAACTGCAACAAACAAAGAATCAGGACATAACGAAAAAAGAAACGCACGCAAAATATGAGAACGCAAAGTGTCAAAAAGACGATGTGCAAGAACAGCTGATCACGCATGAGCGTAGTAAGGAAAGGGAAGAGGAGCTTTCACTCTACCAGCCAGCAAAGACACACGACAGCGATTAGGGTCCTTCGGCAATAAAAACAAGCGGGTACAGCAGTCGCATGAACGAAGCTCGAACTGCAGAAAAGTGTCCAAATTTTGCTCCTCAAGCACATATTCAACAGCATAAAAATCCTCCCTGCGAAGACTTGTACATATGTGATCTTTTTCTAAAGCAAAGGGAAGGCGAGCAACCAGGAGCCGATCATCCATCCATCTTTGCACTACACGCTTACTGCCCGACAAAGAGCTAATCCCCCAGGCTGTGGCCCAATCACGTTCGACCAAAGCCGTACTTCCATTCGCAAGGGCCGGTGACAGAGGAGAGCCTTGTGCAAACCCCTGCCGCTGCTACACATGACGATTCCCAACAGCCACAAAGCAGGTCGCAAAGTCCAATTTCAGAAAATTCAGAATTTTGTCAAAAGAAAGTGTCCATGCATTCTGGAACCGGCCATGTGTTGAAAGAAAAGCTGTAGGCTGAGTGTGACCCTTGGGCGTCCACTTTCTCCCTCCTCTTCCCATGATTGTGGCAGAATAAATCTGAACACCCCCAACAAAAGAAAAAGACAATACCAAAAAAAATATCGACGAGATGCGTGAAGCTCATCAAACACATAAAAAAGTAAATGAAGAACCAATGCTTGGGGAATTGAAGGATAAAAGTTCTTAATGTCCTCAACATGAACGAAGATCTGACTAAAATGCGAAACAGATAGTAACATCCTTCCCCAAACAGCAGTAAAATGGGCGCATTCGATATCTCCCGACCTTTTATTAAATTTTCCGATGTCTCACATAAAAGTAAACGGTGAAAACAAGGTCGCATGCGGACTTAAAGTGGAAAACAATCCATTCAACAACTGACACACAATTGAAAAGGGCTTTCTCCATGCATGTCTTGCGTATGATACCAGTGAGCGCCACTTCAGTTCAGAGAGCTGTCTAGGGTGCCCGTTTCTGAACGATTTTGCTTTCAGCCACACAATCCCTCGCCCAAATGCATGACGCCCACGAGATTTTCTTCCCATTTTCTCCCCTAACTCCCCAATCCCTTTTCCTTTTCCAAAGAGCTTTTTTATTGCTTCTTCTTTCATCAACTGAGTACACAATACATAGTCAGGATTCTTTACGAATAAATTCTCCACTGCATTTGCATAAACCTGAGGACATGCAAAGAAAAGGTCCCCTCCTGACCGATCCAGCTGCCCAATGACTAATTTACTGCGCAAGTCTCTCACCACTGCTCTAGGTGGCACAGAGCAGAACCTCTAGGCCTGAGCTATAAAGAACAAAGAATTGCTAGGGCAGTACATTAATTCTTTCTTCCATTCACGTTTCCTTTCTCCTCCTTCCTCCCCCCACTTCCATCCCCACACCCTCGATCAAGCGAGCCTTTGGCTGAGTGTTGCTACTACATGGTCAGCGACCTCATTTATCAAAGGAATAAAACGAGATCGAGAGTTCCAATTCTCGGGAGTCACAAACAGGTGCTGCAAACCAGAGGCTGTCGACCACTTATCCACCACATGCCCTTCCACCAGGTGCAACCCGAACCTATGTCCAATGTCTGCACATGTGTACGGAACTGGCAGCAGCTCTCTCTCTGACCAACATAAGCGCGCAGTTGCCTCTTTCTCATTTAAAAAGAGATCCCTGAGAGTCGTTCCCTTTTCTGCTTACAAACAAAGAAACACCTTCTTTTTCCTTCTTACCCCTGCACCACCCCCCTCCGCTGCCCCATGCATGAACGAATCAAAAAATGAACGAATACACGAATGTAATACAACACGCACAGACTGGAAAGCAAATAAAGGAACGCGAATTTCCTGATACCGTACTTGCGCTCGGACCAAAGCCCAGTCGAATCCTTTTGCCTCACATAGCCGAGAGAGGTTACTGACAAAAATAGATTGAAAGAACAAATCTGATGCCACCCAAAGAAAATGAGAGTATAATGCCACCACGTCCTCAAAAATTAACGATGTCTTTTTGAGCTGAGACATTGGTCGGGCCTTACGGGCCAACCAAGCATAAAACCACATGCGGAACCAGTGCACTCCTGCCCCATGCCTTGCTCTCAGACGATCTGCTTCTTTCTTGAATTGATTTCTCTGACTCAGAGCTGTCTGAATGCTGTAATCAGATAACGATGAAAAAAGACCGAAGGGAAGAAAAGAACGCACCCCTTCCCCCACTCCCGTCTTCCCGCAAATATTCAGGCTCGGTCTTATCACATCAATCAGATGTAGCTCTACCGTATGCAATAAATGTTTATTTAATTCCCCCCCCCCTGTCCAAATCCGACA
Organism: Chromera velia; assembly: GCA_018398765.1. Classification (NCBI taxonomy): domain Eukaryota; family Chromeraceae; genus Chromera; species Chromera velia. Next base: position 28,270 of record JAHBMJ010002952.1, read on the forward strand.
AACAGGCAGCATAATGAATTTGTGCAAAGTTTTTTGATTCATGACTTCGTATAAGTCCCCCCCTGCCCCCTTCCTGGCCTTGCTGGTCCTTTTCCAATCTCTCTTTGCAACTGTTATATGCCCATCCGATCTCAGTGATGGTACTGCCTAGGTTGAACTGAGATACAAACCACGCTGGAATGGAGAGAAAATAAGATATATGATGCCCCCCTCTGATTCCATCAGCCCCTCTTATACTCCTTCCCCGTATTTTCCTTGATGTCACTTTCTTTTTCCCATCGTTCAAAATTAAAAGCACATCTCGAATCGAATTCAATTTAGCCAGAGCCAAAGAAAGAGGTAACTCCGTCGTTCTCCACCGATCAGGCCCACAGCGATCCCCTTCTCTTTTTTCATCTCTCTCAATCTTATCTATCATCCTCAGCCACTCTCCTTCATTTAGCGGGATACGTAGAATTGGTCTACTTCCTACACTATTGTATCTGCCTGCCCCACCCTGTTTCTCTCCCCTTTCATGCCTCTAATGTCCCTTCTTGCCCCCGGCCTCACTCACCTCAATTCGATCTGCTGCCTGCTTGGTGCCCTCATTTCCTTTTTTGGATCACCGCACTAGCTACCTTGAGTATGCAGCTCCAGCGTCGCGATTGGGGGTTTTTCTGGGATGGGACGCACGTCCACCTCTGCTTTCTTCATATAACCAATAAGCTTACCCCTCACCTCTCCCTCGCTGAGCTCGGTACCGCCGTCTTTCATCGCAAACTGCTTCATCTGACTGAGCAATTCATCTGCTCCCTCTGTTACCTGCCTGTCCTGTTCGTCTGTCTCATCTGGAATACGTGTACAGAGCTCGGCCCAGGCGACCTGATGATACTTGTATTCAGGAAGCGAGAGCGGGTCCCGCTCTCCAGACGGGGCTGCCCCCCCGACCTCTTCTCCCCCACCCTCTCCCCTTGGCGCTCTCCTTGCTGAAATGCGAGTCGTGACTCGCGGGCCTGTCATTCCATTCTTCCGAGGCCTCCCCGCCCCTCTCCTGAGCTTGGATGGTGATGGCCCGTCTCCTTCCTCCGCATCCTCTGCCTGCTGCTGCTGCTGCTGCTACTTCGGGCTTGAAGCTCGCTTCTTTATTGGGCTCTAAAATTCTTTTTATATTGTATATAGCCAATCTGGGTAGCTAAATGTGTTTTCTGATCAAAAGTGAACCATACAAACCACTTTTGGGCTCGATCTTTGTGCTTTTAATTAGTATAAATAAAATTATAGTTCACAAAAAAAAATTGTTCATATTTTACTCATACATTTGTGTCATATTTTAAAAATATTATAATATTTACTCATATTTACTCATATTTAATAAAAGTTTTATAGGGTAATTATTTTTTCTTCTTTCTGTGATCATCATAGCAATATGCAATCAATTTGTTAGACTAGGCCATATCATATAAACCCAGGGGAGTAAAGCGCCATTATTTTTTCCTCATCTTTTTGAGGACTTTTTCTTTTAATTTAATTCTAAAAATTTTTAAAATACACAAAAAAAAATTCTTCCTAGATCTGTTATTATCAGTGCTATACAAACTCTTTTATTATGATTCTGACATTTCATTATCGTAATTAAAAAACAAATCTTAACAATGTTTAACAAATGACTAAATTGCCCTGCAAACTTAATTTATATTTTTTTTGAATTTCCATGATGAGGTGACTTAACCCGCCAGCCATCGTGTCCCAATGGCAAAGGGCAGTCTGTGAGCATTCATATCATATTGCAAGCTAGGAGCACGCTAGCGAATGCTCACCTAAAGTGGCCAAACTTTAGGACTACTAGCTAGCAGAACACTGCTCCCCAGGATCGATCAGTCTGGTCCTAGGCATACAGCAATGACGGCACTAGCCTTTTGGGCGTCCCTCTGAAGAAGAAGCGAGAAGTACCGCCTTACTCGCTCCTCAGCCTGCCCTACCCCCCTACCCCCTCGGGCTTCCTGTCTTTCTCCATGCTCACACACTCTTCTATCGACATACGCTCCAGTCGCCTATACCAGAGATCACTCAGTCTCCCCCGCAGCCCCTCTGTTCAGACACAAGTTGTCAGACGGTGAATCAGATCGTCAATTAATTTCTCCCAACTTGTTTCTTCACAGGCTTTGCAAATTGATTCAGCCCTCCCCCTATGGTTTGCCCCCCCTCCAACAATGGTGCACAGCAAAGGGCGGAAAATTGCCCTGGGGGAAGACAAGAATTGCTTGCAATGGGGAGAGGTTCCACCGAGGCAGACCATAAGCCCCCCCTCCCCTCTACCAAGCTTCCGAAAACCAATTTTGCAAAGCGTTGGCTGCTACTATTCTCCTTCTGATATTTAGTTAGGCAAGCAGATGGAGGGAAAAACACGCTTCCATGCATTCCTTCTCTCCCCTGCCTCCCCCCTCTCCTTTCTGTGATGGAGACCGGGTTTACCCAGACTGAGTCCCCCATCCATTCATTCACCTCTCTGTTTTTCGCTCCCTTTCTCAGCTTGCTATCTGATGTTCTGAAATCGACCCCATCTGGTTCACCTTCTAGGAAGGCAGGACTGATGGGTTGCACAAGCTTCTTTGCAGACCCCGACCATGCCCTTAACTCCTCCCTCTTGCGGCATGCCCACAATGCCTGAGGCAAAGCCAATCGAGCAAAGGAGAGACTTCTCAAATACTCCCCCACTCTGACACTGAGAATCTCTCTCATGGGCCTCAGCCCAATGGCTGCAAAGGTGGGAAACACAAAAGAATTCCAGGGCAGACGGAGAGACCAACGCATAAAACGAAGCTGGAGGGAGTCTAAGTATCGGATGTCAGATTCTTGAATAGGGAGAGCTTTAAGGGAATAGGTGGCGGCGGGCTCCCACATTCCCTTGAAAAAGGATATGCGACTGTGGGAGAAGAGCATACCTATTGATGCACACAGACCTATAGCCCCCCTAACTCCCCTTTCTGTGGCTTTAAGTCTGGCGGTCACAGACTTGTGGAGGTTTGCATCAGAAAAAACCTGACAGCCAAGATATCTGTAACTCTTTACCCACTCGACCGTCCGACCCTTGAAACGAATTTTATCTACCCCCCCTCTGCCTACCAATCTCATCACCTTTGTCTTCTTCAGATTCACCGTCAGCCTCCACTTGTTATAATAGATAGCCAACCAATCAATCCTCTTCTGGAGGTCTTGGGGGGAGTGTCCGAAGATGACAAGGTCATCGGCATATCCAATGCTCTCCAGCAGTAGGTCTCCTAACCTCACTTCTGTCGGAGGTGTGTCTGGAGGGGAGGAGTTTAAGGCTCTGGGCTGAGCCTCTAACTCCCCCCTCCATCGGGCGTTCGCTTCCTCAGGAAGGTTTGCTCGTTCCTCTTGCCGGAGCTCCCTGCATTCCTATATACTAGCCTATATACATTTTTTAAAAAAAGTCAAACTGCTAGTCAAACTGCCTCAATACCTTTTCGGATTACGCCTAGACACACTGATACGTATACGTACTGTCATTGAAAACGGAAATGCAGAACGATGTTGCCGTGTCATACCGGGGGTCCGGGAGCACCAGAATTTGCACTTCCAAATTCATTGCTGCGAAGACTCATTGAGCACGACCACTTGCCGCAGACACAGAGCAGCACCAACGTTGGCCGGCCGCTATAGGCCCGCCAGAAGGGGATAAGGGAGAGGTCTCGTTCTCACGTACGCTTATGCATTTGCATTCCCATGTGCACATTCTAACTCATTCATTTGAGAAAGTCAGCTGAGAAACTCATGCAATTGCTCAGTCTCCCGCTGGCAGTCGCATACTTGTGCACTTGCCGTCACGTCACACGGAAGCATATACCTGCGCTGAATCTGACTTCTGATTTGTCCACAATCACGTACGGCCCTCGAAACAAATCGGAGTATGTACACTCATCATTCTTTCGTTTTCTTCGCGCTTCCTCGTGCACAGGCTTTCTTGAAGAACAATGTGGGCGCACTAAAAATGCATACATGGAACGATACCCGCAGTACCAGCATGACGGTCGGTAAGGGTGGAACGCGAAAAAATGCGAAGCACGCCTACTTGCCAAACGTACATGACATCACCAGCGTTGGCAAGGGGTCGATCGATCATGCATTCATGGACTCAAACACCTCCCCTTAGGCACTCACGCATTATGTCATCTCGCATACACAGCAGCAACAGTCGGCAAATGAAAGGGGAACACAGGATCTCGCGACATGCTTCTATCACCCTCAGTTTGTTTCCCCCCCTGCTCACTCTCTTTAATTCTCTCTGTAGCGCCACTGGCAGCGCTGATCGATCGAACTGAGAAGTCAGTCCGGCGGTGTGTCGTCACCGTCACATGTGCCTGAGGTAGTAGTCAACCACCTGGGGTACGGCTTGGTAGCCATGACCAATCAGCCAATCCTTCTTGCCGTTCCACCGGTTACAGTTGTGCACGGCCACGTTATTCATTTTGCTCCACATGCGGGTCGGCCCAGAGGTGCCCAGTCTGCGAGGACTACGGTTGACCCCGCGGCTTGCCTGCAGGGCGAGGTCGTCAAACGCGTGCAGCACATGGAGCTTTTCGGCCAGGACCGACAGGGAGGCGAAGCCCGACTCGATCGCCTCATCCTCCTCCATCACGTCGCACGGCACATCGGCGGCGACGAGGAAAATGTTGTCGAAGAGTGACTGGCGGGCACGGAGCCCCTCTGGAGCGGCGTCGTGGAGAGAGGCAGAGGCGTCGTCCAGTTTCACGAGATCCCATTCGCTGCTCGGGGCCGTCTTCTTACCAACAAAACGGAGAACTCGATTCCCCATGCTGTGCGCCACGACGTTGAGGCCCTTCTCCTTCAGTTTCGGCAGGAGCTCCGAGTCCTCCAGGAAGAGCCTCGAAACGGCGTCCGCTGTGGTGACAGCGACGCGCTGGTCGCTGTCGTAGTCGCGAAGAATGCCGAGGCGGTCGCCGCACGCCCAGTGCACCGGTACCACGAGCACCTCCTGGGCTCGGTTCTTGTCGAACTCTTCCTGCATGTCTTTGCTCGACCCCAGCATGCCCCCGCTCTGGACGTTGAACCCGTGGATGAAGAACATTAACTTGCGGCTCTCCGCAACAATGCGGCGCTTCAGTTCGTCCTCAGTGATCATAGTCCCCTGGAATAGATCATCCCCGACCTGCTTGACGTTCTCGAGCATCGTTGCATCCCTTCCGACCCCCACTCCCGGCGTCTCTGACGTGAACCGGAAGATTCCACGCCTCGCGTCCGCCCCTGATGCGTCATTCCGCACCGTCGTTAGCATCAGCTCCGCAGTCGCCGGTGCATCCTCACCACTTTCTGCAGAAAGTAATAAGATGCGGATAGAAGAAGCAGAGTCAGAGGCACAGGAGTCTGCACCGCAAAACAGTCACTTCGCAGGAAACGAACATTCACACAATGAGTTCTCTCGAGGACAGGAGACGGTGAAAACTTTCTTTTCAGCTGAAGCCTACCCGTCGCAGCGGACATAAGGACGGCCTCTGAGGTGGCAGGGGTTCTGAGGATAGCCTGTCGAGTCGCCGAAAGAGGCACGCGACGGAAGGCATCAGAGAAGGGGCTGCAGAAAGCGAAAGTGGCTGCAAATACTCCGGCAAGGAGCGCCATGATGGGGAGACAGTCGAGCGAATTCGATCACAGTTTTTATTTCAAGAAGCCGCTCGACGCTTTGTAGCGAAGTCCTGGCATTATTAATACACCTTGAGCGAAGTTGCGACCGTCTATGCAGGGCGATGTGCAGCAAATATCATGTACGACATTGTACGACGAACTCGAATTGCGGTATACAACCAGCTGTCACTGAGCCATGTCAGACTCAGTCTGACAGAGCACGCGTGTCTCCGCGTGTCTCTTCATGCAAACGGATCGAGGTCTTCTTCATTCACGTACGTGCATGCGGGCGGCGCGCGATGCAGCAGCAGCTTCGCGCCGGGCCAATTAAACCCGAAAACGTCTGACCTTCGACCATCTTTTCGACCGCGGCCCTGCACTGCCTGCAGGGCACTGAGCTGGCGGCTGCATGGCCATCCGCACCGTTGTCATGCAGACAGACTTGAGGCAGGTGTATATATGTATGTACATCGATGTATGGACAGTGTAGCACCAACCTTTTGATCAGACCACGCAGCCGTCTTCATGTACGGGTCACGGAAATCAGACTGTGGCCATCTGTTCTCCCACGCATGCAGTCCAAGAATCCGGCCGCTTCCGACGTCGGTAGGAATTCATATGAGCCCCTCCACAAAGTGACTGTCGTTGATGGCTATGAAAAACCGAACTGGTGCTTTCTGCCAGAAAACACTGGACAGCAAGGTGACTACACAACGCATGTGACACATATATACGTCATGTCGTGCCACCAGCATGAGATCATTCGCGACCAATCCATCCCAGAGGGCTGCGACTTGACAGTACCTGACGACTTCAGCATCCACCTACGACACATAGGAGAGCCGCCTACGACAGCTACTGGTATCTTTAGTTTGCCCCAGGAAAGACCTTCAACGATCTCCTCAACGTTTCAAAACCTGCGGCTCCCTGTGGATCTCAGAAAGGTCAGATGCACACAATCTAAGCTGACTTCATTGATGAGATGGCTCTTGTGATTTATCTGTCTTTGCGCCTGCGTCTTGAAAGGTAAAAAGGCTGCATATGTGGTACAGCGAGATTCATGTTGATTTGTCGGTGGATGATCTTCGAGAGAATATACAGGGAGTCAGAAAGAAGGCTGAAGAAGTGCGCTGTGCATGAAAGGTGGAATAGAACTGTGAACTCTTCATTGCAAAATCTAAGAGGAAGAAGGAAATTCCACGTGGGAACCAGAAAAGAGGTGACATTTCTTTTCGTTCGAGATCTTTCCATTTAAGTTTAAGCGAATGGAAGAAAGATGTCGCTCTAACTGCAGCCAACTTGCATGTAACATTTGAAATTATCTTCATTTCTCCCCTCCATGTGGACGGTCGACCTCTCGTGACCCGCAGGCCGGAGGACAACCGAAAGAAAAGGAAGGAAAACTGTCAACCCCCGCCGCGCCACGTGCAAGCCAATTGACGGCGAAGGAGCACAGCGCGCCCATGCCACCACCAACCCAGGGAGAATCTCCGGATCGGCCCAAGACCGAACGGAAGCGTCAAGAGGAAGGCGTGGCTGAAAAAGGAACGCCAAAAGAGGGGTTCAGGGACACCGACATCCCCGCAGTGGCTCCTCGAGGAGGGGATCACCATCAGCAGAGACAGGTATGCGAACCCGAAGAGCCAGTGACTAAGAGTCGCAGTCAAAGAATCTGTATGACCTCTCCATATGTGTCTGCGGATTTTGCTTTACACGTTTGTCCGAAAGTAAGTCAGAGATTCAATATGACAGCGCGAACAGCAGTCATCCAGAACGAAAGTCTAGGACGAAAGTCTGAAAGAGATAGACCCAAAACGGGGAGGGATTGANGGGGGGGGGGGGGGCGGACGGAAGCAGGATTTCAAGAATCAGCCGGGCAGTGTGTACAAAGACAAAACTCAAAGGTAAGTGAGAGTCGTGTGTGTATGACTGCGACATTGCAAAATGATTGAGACTTCACCTGCTTTCAAATTGTGCTGGCCTCTGATCTTTTCCCTCTCTCTGTTGCTCTTGCCTTTCTCGCAATCGCTCTCTGCCTGCCGTCATCATTGTCTCTCCCTTTTTCTTCTCTGTCTCTGGCGTCCTTTTCGCTTCATTTTGCTGTGTTCTCGCTTACTCGTTCTGCCACTTCTTGTCTGCTGTCTCTTTTCTTCTTTCGATTTTCCTTCAAGGTTTTGTCAATATTCTGTGACAGCTTCTTTTCCCGCAACAAGAAGATTTCACTGTTCAAGGAGAGAGATGCATTCAGTCCTTCTATGATTTTGTGTGTCCTGCAGGCGTACCTAATGTTCGATTCTATCGGCGACCCTTATGCGTACAGTCTGCCAAGGGTTTTCGTGCCTGAAACCAACTATTTTGACTTTGAACCGGAACCCTATGGTGGCTATACGAGCTTTGTCCCAGAGGACCCACAAGCACATCAGTTTGGTGCATCTCCCAACCGCACTGTCCCGCTCACATCACTTGCAGCTGCTCAGAAGCAAACGCCTGTCAGCGCTTCGATAGTTGTGGATCACCAATCTCTCGCATCATCGCTCCGTGAGAAACGAGTCTTTGAAGAGCTGCAATGGAAGTGGGGAGACCCATCAGAAGAGTCTCAGTTTCTTGATACACTGTCAAGGATTGTGGGTATTGCAGCAGACACTCATGAAGAATACGGCTCGACAGGTGGGTGGCTGATGGTATTGGTAGAGAAAGGGGGAAAAGATAGGTTGGACTTCACACTTGTTGACGAAGGCGCAACTTTGGAGGTTTTGCGTCACTTTCGGGGATTAAAGGTGCACAGTGAGAGCTTTGCGTCAATTACAGCGGCATTCTGCAGAAAGACGATAAAAGACAGAGATAGGTGGGAGCGGGAGGTGATTGAAGACCTCTGTCGGAGTCTTGAGTGCGAGACAGAGGAGGGCAAGACGAAACTCAGCGCGCTCGAAAATCAGCCAACGGATGGTGGTTTTGTTTGCACCTTTGGTGGTACCGTGATTGCTGCGGCGGTCATCTTTAATGGGAGCTATCCGCAGCATCGTTTGCACGGATCTGACGGTAAGTATTATGGCTCCAGGCATAATGCAGCATTTCAGGTTGCCGAGAATCTCGGAAGCCTTCATATGAAGGGCGCCGTGGTTGTCAGGTCTGGAGCAGGGAAAGTTCATGTAATCTTGGCGGGAAGGGCTGGTCATCTGCAACAAGCTGTTTTCCAGATTTCTTTGCAACACCCTCCAAGGCCTAGAACGCTCACACAACATTCCAGCATCCTTGAGGCTGTTGTAGTGAATCCCAATACCATAAAGAAAAGAGATGTGAAAGTTGATGAGCGTTCGATCCAGACTCGCTTTTGCTGTACATGTGTTGACTGTTTATGATCAAATTTACTGAGCTGCCTATAGCCTATTGCTACGATGGTACTAAAGTTTTGCCTGTTAAAAGTTCACGAAAAATTATGAAAAGTCAAGTCAGAACTTTTCTTTTATTTTCTTTCTACTAGCTGGATCTGTTTTTAAAACTAGTTTTTAAACTTTTTTTATTTAATTGAATTTGTAAAATTGTTTTATGTGAAATATATAGCTAAAATTGAGTCATTTAATTCAATTAACTCATCGGCGTATATACAAACATGCATGCTTTCAACTCTTGACATGTTAAATTTGAACCTCTAGCTCAATCTTTATGCTTCGCAAGTAATGGTAAGTTGCGACCAGCTGGATTTGTTTTGAAGAGTTCAATAAAAAAAAAAAAATTGTAGAGTGAAATTCATCAAATACATTCGAACATTAAAATTTTAAATTTCCTTTTATTGAAAAAACAACTGATGCACAGTGGACTTTGACGCAAGTCTGTATGCAGACGACGCATTTCTTGAGTCCAAGGAGGAAAAAGGTTTTAAGCCACTACTGAAGGGAGTGAAAAGCTATACAGAAGACATAGAAGTTCCCCTTTCGACCAAGTTAAGATGGATGTTCTTTATGTGGGGGGAGGGAAGAGACCAGGAAAGAAGGAAGACATATCAGTTTAGTCTAGCCGGAGGGGAACTAAAAAGGGCATCTGAATACCTATACCTGGGCCTCTTAATAACAGATGACTGTTCGATAGAAAAGATGATGCATAAAAGATACACAAAGATAGAAAGAGCCTTCTATCCCCTAAAAACAAAGATAACAGTCGCAGGTGAGCTGCCCCTGAGTGTTTGTTTTGAGTAGTTCAAACAGACAGTCAGGGCAGTTTGGCTATATGGCTGTGAAATCCACAAGGGAACAAAAAAGAGTTTCGAGAAATTCAACCAGCTACAGAGAAGGTTTGTGAGGTGGGTGCTGGGCATACGAGAAAAAGAAAGTGTTAATTGTATCAACGTATTTAGAGGGGGGTCTTCTTCCGATCGAACTGGAGGTAGCTGATCGGACGCTGACATGGGGGGCCGCTGTAACACACAGTTTTGAAAAAGAAAAGTCTCTTTTAGAGAATCCCTTGTCTTCCATACGTTGATCGATGCAATTCAGAGAGGAGTACACAGCAGACTGAAGGGAAAGGAAATCCATCCGTATGATTTCTTTCCCCACTTAGAAGAGAGTGTAAAAGTGCTGTATGACAGAGGTGAACACCCCTTTGAGATAAGAAGAGCACCAGCACAGGTAGGCTAACAGCCTTCTTTTGAAACAAGAGACAGAATAGTTAGATAGTTGAGAGAAAGAAACGTAGATGAGATAGAAAAGAGAAAGAAGAAACTTTAAATGTTCAAGAAGCAGGTGGAATAAATAATCAAAACAAGAAAGAGAGATGAACAGATATGACTGACTCAGTTCGCGGGGGTGTTGGGTTAGTATAAAGGGGTACAAAATGGAAATTGCCTTCATTTGTGGTCTTTCCTTGAGAAAGAAGAAAATGCAGAAAGAAACACTGGTACACTCCGTGCGTATATCAGAGAAGAAGGAATTGGAAAGGCTCCCTTTTGCTACAGCGAGCCGGCACCCTGGTCTGACTCAGTACATAGGAGGAGAGCAGCATTCGGACTTAGTGAAAGAAGCTTCGCCGTCATAAAAGGAAGAGTGCCACAGAAAGGCAAACAGAAAGCGACAGAAAGTGCCACTAGAGAAACGAATTTGTCCATTCTGTTTTAATTTGCTTCACATTTCGGTCTTTGAGGATGAAGTCCATATCTTGACTGAATGCCCAGACTGAGTGCACGAATGGGAGAGGGAGGAATGCATATTAGGCAATCTGGCACAGAGATGGACAGACAAGAGAGACAAAAGAGCAAAGCGTGTAAGAAAGTTAGAAGGGGATGAAAAAATCAATAAAATGGTCCTGTTCACTTTTTTGGTTAATGAAGCAGACTTAGTGAGTCTACCATGTGAACATACTCATGAAAAGGATTCTGATGAGATGCAGAGTGTGGGGGAGATGTAAAGAGGAACTTAAGGATATTTTCCCTGATGCGACGGCCGCTGAACAGCTTGCAGAAGTCTATAAGAAAGAAGAGAAGGGAAAAGGAAACAGAAATCCGCGTTCCAAAGTAAAGGATCTGATCGGTATGCTTTATTAGATGAAAAGAGCAAGAGAGATAAAATATAGGCTCCGTACGTAGGCATAAAGTCGTTGAAGTAATAGAAGACGCATGCTATCGCTCCATCTCCGCCCTTTATCACTCTATGTTCCACTCGCACTTCGTCAGAGAGAATCAGGCATAATTTAATGAATCTGGCCTACCCGGCCCATTCATAATGTGCTGGCAGTAACTGTTACAGGTTTTAAAGAGCAAGAACAATGTAATAATGCATGTGTTGTAATGGGATGCACCGTTACATGAATACATGTATGCATGGAGTGGAGTAATATGTATGGATGCATGATGTAAGGCGGACGTCAGACAACTAGCACGCAGGTCTAGGGCTTTAGCCCTAAACACAATGTAATCCTATAATCCTGTAATCCAACTTAATTTTTTTTTTGTTCCAATTAAGTTTGGAAGATCTTTTTTTTGCTTCAGCTAACGCCTAAGCATCTGTTCAAGCATATAAGATGAAACAAATTCAGAAAAAAATTATATGTAAAGATGAAGCGCAGCCTCCTTTAAAGAGTCCTTTTGGTTTTGACCTAGCTGCCAGCACATACTAGCACATCTTTTTATTCTGAAATCTAGTAGCACACACAGACCGGCCATCATTCCTAGGCGTAGGATATTAAAAACAATAATCAAAAATAATAATCAAAATCGAAAAAAAAAAAAATAATGTGATTCAAATGCAAAAAATGTTAAGTTTGACCTAGAAGTGGCTACTAGGACTTTTTTGTTATCTAAAAACGTCTTCAAAAATTTAAATAAATTGTTTTAGGATTTATAAAAGCAATTTTATGAATTTTGATGAAAACAAATCTAGGGGGGGCACTCTGGAAGGTTATGGTAGATTTTGAGCCCAAAATAACATAAAATATGAACAAAAACAAATTTTTACGAGCCAGTCCAGCAACCTGGAGCTCCACTTAGTCAAGTTATGTCGAAATCTGATGTTTTTGAAGTGTAGGTTACGTGGTTACTTTGGGTTACCCCCTTTTTATCTTTGTCATACAAAAAGATTACAGGTTACCCGGTTACGAGCATTTTAAGCTCAGTAACCGACCAAATTTTCAACTTTTAAAAACATTCAAAATAATGTTTTGAACACGTTTGAATGCTTCTTAAGGGAGGTTATTTCATTTTTTAGGGGGGTCAAAAAAGGTTACGGGTTACCCGGTTACGGGGGGTTGGGGGGCAAAGTGAGTGTGACATATCATTTTTCATCATTTTTGATCATAACCTAAATTGTTTAACAATCTTGAAGCCAGCTAGTTTTTATGAGTAAGCAAACGTAACTAATCGATTGGCACCACTTTTGACTGATGGTTACATGTCACACGTTGTAGAAGGGGGGTGTAGGGTCAGTAACCATGGTGTAACCGGCTGAAGTGCCCCCCCCTAGAAATAAATTCTAAAGTTAATCTGTACACGATGGGCTGAATTATACAATTTTGTACTTCCTTCTTCAAGAATTTTGATAACTTCAATCAGTATGGGACGACCTCCCTGAACCTAACTTAGTACTACTTAAAAGTTTAAGCCGCATTTTTGGATAAGCTTGAAAGTCTGCACCGCAGGCGCGGATCATTTACGGTCTCTTGAAAGCCAACGCCGCATATCTGGACGGTGTCTTAACCTGCGGCGTAGACGGTCTCTTGAAAAACAATGCTGCAGGTAGAGATCATCTTGATTAAATTTTTTCAAGTGGTACTTAGGTTCAGGGAGGTTTACGAGACCCCCGGAGAGCCCCAGCTAAAACTTTTTTCTTGATGAAGAAAGCCTTAGACAGGAAAGGCAGCTTTACAAAGATTGATGAAATTGAGAAGTTCAGTTTCATTTATGTCTGTCTGGGTGATACAAAGGGAAAACAGAAAGATGACAAGCACTAACAAGTACTTAACAAAAGAAAAAATAAGGAAAGTCATGGAACCTGTATCCGTGACAGTGGTTTGACCATTTGAAAAAGGAACATCCCGAGGTCGGCGCAGCAGACAGAAGTCAAAAGAGGGGCCCGGCGGGGCCGGCCTCGATCTGATGGGAGGGAAAAGGGTGGAAGATGGGCTGGTAGAGGGCCCAGGGCCCTCAAGTGCCTTCGCGTGCAGGTGAAATTATTAAATCAAATTAATAATTAACACTAGAACTAGCACTATAGAACTTAATGGAACCTAGAACAAAACTCAAACCATGCTTTTAAAAATATAAAAAATCGAAATCAAATATAAAAAAAACTCCAAAAAATAACACTAAATTTTATTATTTGATTTTGATGTCTTAAACCTAGCATCATCCCCTAGTACCCCTACGTAGTTTGAATTAATTTGAATGTAAGGTTTACCAAGAGGTTTACCCAGCGTGCCTAGCTAGCGGCCTCATTCTTTTTTAAGCTAGTTTTTAAGTAGGTTCACATTGGCTCTTTCTGTCAAAGCAAGAATGCTAGAATTTCATTGTGTAATTATTTCTCATTATTTTAATGAATATGATGCCAGGAATACATGCTCATGCTAATGCTCATGCTGGTGATCAAAAGCCCAACCCCTTCCGCGGCTTCTTTCGTGGTCGTTTTTCTGTCACACTTCTCAACATTTTCCGCAATTTCCCGTCCATGATTTGGCGTTTCTCTTTTGCTTCTGCTCGCTGTTTCCTCGTCTTGAAGAACCTGCAGAGAGAACAGCAGACATACAGAAGATGGTTGTTTATAAGGAAGGACAAATGAACATCTCATCTGTTATGTACTGCACCAACATCCACAGTATTTTTGATTGATTGATTGAGCAGTAATCAGAGAGCACGAAATACGCTCCCTTTCTGTTCAATCAGACACTTTGACGCAAGCACCTGTTCCCCATTCTGATTCATGAGCAGTCCCTCTAGCTCGGACCGAACAGTCTCCGTCTTGAATCATGATGCCATCCGGGCTGTATGGCTGCTGAGGAAGTTTACTCACTGACTGACTGACTGACTGACTGACTGGCTGACTGACCACAGTCTCGAAGGTAACTCTACCGGCTCATCCTTCACAACGATTTTGTCTCTCATCAGATTGACAGGCGTGCTGGGGCTCTTGACTGCATACAATGGGAAGGTGGACGCATGGAACGAACAAGACATCCAATGCGAAGAACGAAGGGGGGTTGCCGCTGGAAGTGAAGGAAAAAGAAACACGGTGTCGAAGAGAAAGACAGAACGGTATACAGCATCGATGCCAGACGAAATCCAGCGCACAGTTCTAGATTCTCCAATGCATTCTAAGAACCTCGCGAAGCAGAATGTCTTCTTCACACGCACGGGCATCAGGTATGTGCTTGGACTGCTCTACGTGCACATGTATTTCAATGCGCTGACAGGGACTGCACGAAAGATCAGTGGACGCTCTTCTTCAAAAGTGGAACCGAAGGAACCGGCAATGAGGCCTCAGCCTGTCTGAGCCGGGCAGAACGGAAAGCTTCACAATACAACTAACTGACCGATCTGTCCGTTCACAGAGACGAGACCCATCTCAATCAGGAGACGGCAGCCCTTTGAATCGGAAATTCGACAGTAGGTCAGAGCCGTGCCGAGCTTCTTTGGAAGTTTCTGCAGGGAGAGGGAAAAGTCGGACAGAGACACGAGACAAAAAGTCTAAGCGAATCAGCATGAATATAAATTGATGGATGAAATGGTATCAATTGACGGTCTGTTGTTTTTCTGTTGATCGCACTGGAACACGTTCAAGTCATTCTCTTCTTTGGTTTCGTGTACGTCTCTGAAGGTCATGATTCGTTCCCCCTCCCGCTTTTTTGACATGTACAGCTTGTGCACAGCTCAGCTGACCTCGGGGTCGTCCAGATATTCTTCCGACAGAAGCCGCCGCAATTCAGCTGTGCTCACAAGGAAGAGAGGAAGGGGGGGGGGCACAGGCGTCAATGGGGACTGCGAGAAATCGTTGCCGACACGCAGGAAAAAAACGGGCAGGCAAGACACCTCTTTGGGCTCCCACACCCGTTCTCTCACGCTTCTCTTTGTGGACCAATGTGAAGAACACGAGGCATCGATGTGTTGAATCATCTACAGAGCCAGCTTGTATTTCTTGCCTGAGCATGAGATTTGTCAGTTCAGGTTTCTTGTTCAATGCAGGGAGACATACCCAATAGCAATGGACGATGCCACATAGGAGCTCTATGCAGAATGCAGAGCCATGGGACAGACCGCTTCTGCTACATCGGTGATGCATTTTCTCGGGCGTACAGTCTTTAGCCGCACAGCCAACAGTGCATCTGAAGAAACGCATACATGCATACCTACGTACGGTTCCTGTGGATCCTTCAAACAAACAAGTGATGCAGGTCCGGTCCACAAAGACACAATGGCTGGCGTGACATACCGTGGAATCAAACAAACAAATAACGTACTGCCTGTCTGTCTGACCTTCATACTCAGGGTCATCCTCCTCCCATGGCTTCTGGTCCAACAGTTCCTCCAGGTCCCTGTTCCTCTTTCGCTTTTTCTTCTTCGGAGAGGGCGCAGTGTCGTCCAGAGACTTCTCGCGGTTATCCAGAATGGAAACCTGGAGGGAGGGAGGGAGGGAGGGAGAGAGGTAAGAAGGAGGGAAGGCATGCAACGGTTAATCAATCAGTCTATCATGCACCCAGAACCGCTCAGCTTCCACAATGATCATCCAGACCCTCACTTAGCTTAACGAATGCTCACCTTGTGTCCAAGACCTCTCCCTCTCTCTCTCTCTCACACACACACACACGCACATTCCCTCACTCTCTCTCTCTCTCACACACACACGAACACTCACACACGCAAACGAAAAAACCATGCCGACCTCTCGCTGCTTGAGCTTTCTCAACCTGAGCATCAACTGGATCTGGTCAGAGACCTGTTGTTTCCGTGAGACCTTCAGCATCTGCATCCAAAACCGTGGCAGTGAAAAAGAACAAGAAGAGAGATAAAGAGACAGCCAAACTGCTTTCGGGATCGGAGAGCCAAACGTGATGGGAGCGCCCAATCGTCAGAGGACATCTTTGAAAGCTGAAAGCTAGATGTCACTGCGAAACGAAAACTTCACGAAATGTTCGTGAGAGCCGGAGAGAGGAGAGGAGAGGAGGTGAGCCGAGCATACAGAAACAGAGATCGATCCGTTATTCATCCGATGCACTCAAGTGTGCCCCCTGCTGCTGGGCCGGTCAAGTCTGCTGCAGAGGAGCACCCACGGACCTAACAAGATTGGTCTGACTGTACACGCAAAACAACAAAATCCTCCAATATCATCTTACTTACACCGCTTCACCAACCTGTTCGGGGGAGAGACACCCAGGGTCCTTCTCTTCCTTTGCCTCCAGCTCCTCAATTTGCCTCAGTCTTTTCTGGAGAGTTCCGAGTTTCCTCGAATTTCGCTTCAATTCTCTGACTACTTCCCCCTTCTTTTCTTCATACGCTGCGTGGTCTATCTCCTCCCCAGCTTTCCTACCCTTTTTCTTCTTCCCCTTTCCGTCCTCAGCCTCTTCCTCTCCTTCATCCTCGTCGTCGTCATCATCGGAAACAGGGTCGAGGCCTTGGGATTTCCTCCACTCGTTTTCCCGAACAAGCTCTTCCTTCCTCCTTGCCTCCTTCTTACGGTCTCTTTCCATCTGCTTTTTGACCTTCTCAAAATCTTTGTACTGAGGCTTTGCGTCAACTGCAAGCTGAAAATCGGAACGGTCGAGCCGACTCCCGTCTCGTGGAATGTCCTTTTTCAGAGCCGCAACGGCACTCGTCTTTCGTCTGACAGGACCATAAGCGGCAAGACGTTTGAAAGTATCTGTCTCTTCAAAGTATGAAAGTGCAGCTTCTTCTTCGTCGTCCTCATCAGAGGTAGCATACTCCAAATCATCCGATACATTCTCAACCTTCAACCCACCCTCTTCTTCTTCTTCTTCGAATTCTGTCTCTGCAATGAGATTCTCCTCACTCTCTTGCGACTCGTTTTGAGATTCCACTTTCCATTTTCCTTTGTTTTTCTTTTCTGTAGACACACCTCGTGTCATGGTTGTGACCAACTCTGTGTTGTACCACCAGGGCTCTTCTTCCTCTTCTTCTTCTTCTTCCTCGTCCTCTTGAAGGTCTCTTCTGCCTTCATCACGAGCCTTTTCTACGATTCCACCCTGTGCTGCTATAATCCTATCCATTTCTTCATTCATGTCCACGTTTCCCAATTTCCCATCATCATCTTCTTCGTCGTACTCATCCTCTATGTCCTCTAGGAGACCCAACCTTCCCTCCTCAAACTCGTCCTCTTCCTCGTCCTCGTCTTCCTCCTCGTCCCTTTGTTCTAATGATGGAAAGGCAACAGCTTCACTCCCCTCATCCTTCCTTTCCCCATCCCCCTCGCGTGATTCACCTTCAGGAGAACCAGACCCCTTCTCCAACCTCTCCAACTCTTCCTTCCCTATCCCTAGATCTTCCCCCTTCTCTCTCAAAAGCTTCAGTAAAGGACTTTCTCCAACCAACTTTGCACCCTCTCCCTCCCCTTTCAGAACTTTCTCAAACATAGAATGGCTTGGTGAGAAAAGCTCAGTCCCTTCCCCCCCCTCAAGTCGAGCTTCGCTGGACGCATCTGCAGCAGAGAAGGGGCTCGGGGGTCGCCCCCCTAGATAAGCGGCATCCTTTGCCTTCTCTGCTTGAATTTCCATTTTTTGACAAAAAAGATCAAAATCGAACTTTGCGTCGTCATCATCCCCTTCATTGAACTCCCCTCTCTCTCTTCTCTGGTCTCTCTCTCGACTCGCTTTCTCGAATTTAGCACGAATGAGATCCATCTGACTCGGTAGAGAAGGGTGCCTATCGTAAACCTCCTTCACATACTTCTCAAGATCTTCACGTGCATCCTCCTCTCCTGACTGCGCCACATCCTCCTCCCCCCCTTCCGAACTCCCATCATCCTGTCCGCTCTTTTCAACACGCTCCCGTCTGCCCTGACGTAGCTCAGCTTCCACTTCCGCTAGGATTTCCTCGTCGATTCCTTCGTGAACTGCTGCACGACTGAGTGAAAACCCAGACTCACCCGTCGCCTCACTCTTTTCTTCCCCTGACGGAACGATCGCCCCCACTCTCTCTGTCTCTGCAATCTTCCAACCACCCCCTACGGTAGCCTCCACAACCTTTCCGCCCTTGTTTGCAACCTCCTCCATCATTCTCTTATCATCTGGGGACAGTTTTTTCCCCTCCCCCGTCTCAGCTTCTTTGAGAATCTCGGAGATCATCTCTCGATCGCCTCCCTGAATTTCCCTCAATTCCTTTCCCGCAGTGGCGAATCTCTCCTGAAAGTTCAAAAGAGCCGCAAGGTCCTTTGACGTGCCCTCATCAGCCCAAAGACCTGAAAGACCTTTCTTCTCTTCAGGGGACAACAGAGAGGCACGGTGCTTCATCTCATCAGTGCCTTCCCTCTCCACCCATTCCCAAAAATCCACCTCCCTCGTTCTCCCTTCCTTTTTCGAACCTCTTTGTACGTCATTTCCAACTTTCTGCTTCCCCCTTTTCTCCTCCCTTCCCACTCTCTCTTCTCTCTCTTCTTTCAGATCCCACCTCTCTTCCTCTTCCTCTTCTTCCTCTTCCTCCTCCTCCTGGTCAAACAGACCCTTCAGGGAAGACGGTGAAAGAGAAGAATCAAGTCTCTTGAAGTCACTAGGGTCAACTCGCATCCCCACTCTGTCTCTTGCAGGCACCCCCTCGAGAATGCGGGGGTCGAAACTGTTCAAGAATCGCTCCCCTTCCTCTGTCCTCCTCCTGATCTCTAAATCCTCTTCGCTCAGTCGCGCTGTCGGGGCTGAGAGAAACTCTCTCGCCTCTCTCTCCCTTTGTTGCTCCCGACGAGCCGCCTCTTGAGGACTCAAATTTTCGCTCACTCGCATCAGCTCTCGAAGCTGCACAGACGGATGGATGCACAAGCGAACAGACGGGCCGAGACACAGACAGAGAGAAGAAGAAAAGGAAATAAAAATGAAAGAAACTTGAAACTCTGCATGTTGGTGCTCGGAGACCCGAAAGCCAGCTCCGCCAAATAAAAGCCATACATCCCACCCAGAGATGCAGGACACAAGAGTGTCATGTGGCCCTCTACCTGCGTGCCTATCTCTGCGTGCGTAGGAAGAATCAATGGAAAAGTGCGGGGATATATTTCCGGTAAGTGTTGAAAAAAAGAGTCGGCAAAGCAAACATTTGTCCAGCAGGAGAAAGTGAGAGAGACACAACCGTACAGACGGTCTGCAACAGATGCACACGAGACGCAGACGCGGGCCCAGGAGGCGGGGACCAGCAATCGTTCAACGCAGGGACACAGCGAGAGAGAGAGAGAGAGAGAGAGAGAGAGGGAGCGAGAAAGCGAGAGAGGAAGCATTGACTGACCCCCTCTTCTGAGGAGATGCTTTTCTCTCCTGCCTTTCCGATGCCGAAAGACGCCCACGCGTCCTCCTCACTGTCTTTCAAGGAGGCACTCTGCACTTCTTTTTCTGCTCGGCTTCTCTCATCTCCTCCAGGAGAGGATGGGGACTCTGGAAACAGGGGGATCTCTGGAGTTGTCTCGTCTTCATCGTCGAATACTGCATTGACACCACACGCACACACGCACACACACACACACGCACACACACACACACACACACACACACACACGCAC
>JAHBMJ010002952.1:48100-76429 GCA_018398765.1 Chromera velia
CACACACACACACACACAGAGGGGGTGGGGGGGGAGGGGAGAGACAGAGACCTCTTGATGCATACCGTGGCTCATACAAGGAAGAGAACAGCCACAGGGAACCGGACTGTCGCAGCAACGCACGGGCCCAAACCTCCGGCAGTGGACATGATGGGGAACCGCGACCGACAGCCTGTGCGCGTGAGTTACAGTACACAAACCATGTATGCAGAGAGAAAGAGCAGATGGATGATGGATGCGAACAAAGCTGTAAAGTCGAACGGAAATTTGGGAGACAAAAGGAGGACGTACAGGAGAGAGACGGGGAGTCGGCGACATCCAGTTCAGTGACTTCGCTAAGGCGTGAATTTCTGGCCAGATCACGGAGGGCGCGTCGTTGAGACCGTGGTGATGCTGTTCTGCCTTCACCCGTCTCCTCGTCACCATCCGGTTCCTTTCTGTCCCCCTTTTCTCTCTGTGAAGGAGAAATGGATCCAAGAGAGGAAGAGAGACCACTGGGCTCCCTTGTTGTCTTCTCTGTAAGAGCGTCTTCCATTTCCTTCTCTTTCTGCCTTGCTATCTCTTCATCAGCAACTGCCTCTGCCAGTCTCAGCTGCAGGTCCTTCCGAATGCCCCCGCTGGACTTCCTCAGTCGCTGTAGCTCGGCACGAAGTCGGGGGATTGGGAGAGAGGCAAACGCTGTCTGGAGCTCTCGAACTCTCTGTTGTCGATCCTGTCCTTCTGCATTCACAACGGACATTGAAACACCGAGGGGGGCGGAACCGAAAGGGCACAACAGTCAAGAAGCAAAGTCAACAACACAAAACAGGCAGACCTCATAACGCGGCTACTGACGCACGACGAGCGATGAAGTGCAGGCAGATGCTACGCTCTGCGACTTTCCTGTCCGCTACAACCAGTTAGCCCATGAAGACCGTGCAACATTCCGAAGCATACGACATCATTTCTGTTCTCAAGAAAAAGGAGACGGCTAGCTTTCAGGTTTGCGTTTCCGTTATCGTCAAATCTGTCCATCCTTCTTTCTCACAGCTTTGTACCCTCGTCTCCACGCCCCCCCACTCCACCCCACCCCACCAGCAAACAGACTGACCGAAGCCTTCCACCTCCACAGGGCCCAGGTCCAACAGACCGTCGAGGACACTCCCCATGGACAGCGCACTCACTGGAGAAGGGGAAGAGCGGGACCGGCTGGCTCTTTCCATCCTGTGCTGTCTCTTTTGTTGCTTCCCACGAGACGGCTTCAAGCTGAAAACCCGAAACCCCTCCACATCCCTCCACCAGAGGAGGCACAAGGATAGAAACAAACTGGAGACGGAGAAAGGAAAAATAAACTTCATTTCTTTATCGCAGGTTTAATTTCAAAGTTTTTCTCCCACAGCCTCAATTGCCATGGGCATACACGGATCAAGGTCACAGTCCGTGGAGGTCGCTGCCCCAGAGCTAGATGTGCCGTTCTTTGTCCTGAGTCCAACTGACTGAGGATCGAAGCGAAGCAACAGCGTCTCTGGTGTACGGAGACTTCCGAAACAGAGTCACACGCTGTGTACCGAACTAAAGCTGAACTGCAGGACGAGCTCAGAACGTATTGGCCATGGTCCACCTGCATGCTGAATACAAGACAACTGTCAATAGAGTTGGGCTCTGATGCTGCCTCCGATCCGGCTAGCTTCTTCTTTTTCCATCTTTTTCCGTCATCGAAGAAACAGCTGCAGAGACGGCTTGCATGGCCTGGCGCGGCCCATCTTTGGGGACCGACCAAAATGGACGCCCCAAAAGGCCGTTATGCCCCGTAACAATGCCATAAGCCGGGATTGTCGCCCGTCGCAGCTTTGCATGCATGGGGACCGACGTCCCAAACGGCCCCCGGGGCATAAGCCGGGATTGTCGCCTGGCCGGCCCAGCTTTGGGGACCGACCAAAATGGACGTCCCAAAAGGCGGGGCATAAGCCGGGATTGTCGCCCGGTCCACCTTTGCATGGGAACCGACCAAAATGGACGCCCCAAAAGGCCGTTATGCCCGATCGGCCCGCGCGGGCGCTCTGGCGCTGGCCGGTCCCGGGGCCGCGTGGCACCACGTATACGAGACGCGCGACCTCATGAGGTCAGATCTCAGCTCTAGATATATATGTAATAGATCTCTGCATGGATCTGTGACACCTTTTTCCATCTTCAATGCGCACAACTGAGACAGTGCTTTCTGCTTCAATGCATGAGGGCGCAGCCACCGGCGGCTTTTCACTTACCACAATTAACGTAAGTCCACATCTTCAAAAGTGGTGAATCTGTGTCGAAAGAGTGTACCTCCAGTTTCTGTTGCACAGCGGCGGTGTTGCTTGTAGGTATTGCATCATCTTGCGACACGTTCACGGAGTCATTGCGTCACCTGCAAAACAAAAAGAGAAAGAACTGAACAGAATGAACCACCTCCAGCGAACCTTACTTCGAGAGGTTGAGTTGGAATGGGGGCAGGCACCCGCACAACAGGTGCAGAATCTCGATGGGAGCAACAGTATTCCCCCAGAGAGCATTGGTGGCAACAAAGACAGCGGCGCAGTCCTAGACCCACCAGCAATCTCCCCTCCCTTGTTTGAGGACTTTTTGCAGCCTCATAAGCTTGCAAAGCACCTCTCTTGCCCTTTTGTTGTCGTCATCCTCACAGGAGCAGACTTTCGACAAGCAACACTTCTAAGCAGTCGTCTAAGGAATACAGCAGGTGTCACCCCTGCGTTGATCTCCCGCATCTGGAGGTCACCACGCAGACGGGGTGGGGGAAGCCCCGGAGAGGACCATGTGAAGCTCATTGACATGTCCCTCACGCGCACGCGAATAAAAAGGGAGCGCTTCCTTCTTCTGTTGCGCCTTCCTTCAGGGGAGGCAACGCGGGAGGCCTCTCTGTCCTCTCTGCGGCAGGGCCTCTTGCCGAGGAGCCTCGACTTCCGATTTCATGCAGATCTTTACGAAGAACCTATCGAGGCACTAACTATTGCAGCGCAGGAGGTTCCAAGAGCTTTCGCAATCTGCAGGTGCGCCCTTCTCTCGCGATCTGCGGGTAAAGAGCTGTATCTTTTTTTGCCTCTCTCTTTCGGTTTCTCTCTCTGGCATTCTTGCCTCTATCAGCCTGCATATTTGCACGACTATTTGTCTACCCCAAAGCATGCATACTCTGTGACGCCCGGTGTGCAGACTCCCGTCTGTTCCTGTAGGTCTGTCTTACCCTGATCTTTGACTGTCTCTAAGTGTTTCTCTCGTTTACCTACGGACTAACTAGTCACTCACAGAGCATGCGTACGACTTCATGACCTGGCAACCTGCCGTTCTTCTCTTTCATTGTCTTTCCTCTTGCAGATACACGTTGGTGTTTGCTTCCAGAGACGCACAGATAGAGGCCGAGACAGTCACTGAAGAGCTCTTGATGGCTGGGGCCTCTGTGCATCTTGCAAAGGTCTTGCCTCGCAAGGCTTCCCGTCTGTTTGAGTCCTCTCCTCACAGAGGACACTCTGAGTATGATTTGAACTCATTCGGAAGGGGAAGCAATGCCTCAGCCATGAGTTTTGCGCCCTCGGATGACGCCATGAGTTTTCTCGGTCGTGACACACATCCACAACAAAGTCTCGCTGAAAATCTGGTCGTCATTCTTTTCTCAGGGCCGCGTATCGATTTAGATCAGCAGTTCTGGTGTCCGGCTCCTCCCACGCGCCAGGTGCCAGCAAGAGGGCAGGTGTCCTTCCCAGCAGCCACCGCATTTGCCGGGGCCCTGGGCCCTCCTCTCCTTCCAATTGCGGCCGCCCATGGGCCCCCACAGGAGGAGGTCAAAGGGGAAGAGAGTGGACCGACAGTGGCCCTTTTGCCGGGGTCCCTAGAGGGCCCCCTACTCCCCCTGTTGGCCCGGCTACTGCGCCCGTCACGACCCGCAGCGATTGCAGAGTTTGAGTGTGAGCGTCTCGAAGATGAGTGCGCTCATCCAGAACTGAGAGAGGCCCTCGCTTCGTTTCGTATGTGCGAGGACGCAAGGAAGGAGAGGCGTTTAGAGATGTCCTGGGTCTCTGTGCTGGGTCCCGCGTGTGAGGCCGGGGCCCATAATGCCGTTCAGGAAATTCTTCGCGCAAACGGTTTCCTGATTCTTTCGTCTGTTTGGACTTTCGTGACGTTGGACGAAGTCTTCAGCTTGTTCGGTTTCCCTGCCACGTCTTCTGCTCCTGAGCGAGCCCTGAGGGTGCTCGTGAGGGCTCTAGAGGACCTTCAGGAAGGGAGACCTAGAAAGGACCCCATGGGGGGGGCTGATCAGAGACCTCTGGACATGCTCGCAGTGGACGCTAATGAGAGAGCACTCGCGGGGGCGGTTAGTGCTCGAATCTCCGCAGCGTTGCGGGATTTTTGGATTAACGATCGAGGAGATCCGGGGCTTTTAAGCCTCTTGAAAGAGGAGTTGGAAAAGGGGATGGATGAGTGGACTGATCTATCCCCTTCCCTTCTGGCTGTTCTCGTTCATTTGCCCCTGTTGCCTGTTCGGACTTTCCTTGTGGAGAGAGAGGGGGGGAGGGCATTGCTCAGTCGGGTTCTGTACTCAAACGGCCTCTGTCAGACACACCAGACGAAAAGTCTGTCGCCTCTGTTCACGCAAAAAAAAAACATGTGCATGCTTCTTGTTCGTCCATCATGAATGAAGGACATTGTGTGCTGATGCAGCCTGCCATTGAATGCAAACAAAAGCCTGTTTGTCTCTTATATCTCTGCACTTGCTTTCCTCTGTTTCGTGTCAACTCTTTCTGTAGTTTATCGAGTCCTGTTTTACTACAAGAATGGGAGGCTGGAATGGCATCTGTCTTTTCTCTTCGCAGTGGTTGGTCTCTTACCACGCTTTCGTCTTTCTCCCTCTCCAATTTATGCTTCTTCCCTTCTTTCTGCTGCTTCCCCCGCAGGTGTACCTGCCTGGCACTTTCCCTGGCTGTCCCTGGACGAGGAGGTCTCTCTGTGCGACCCTCCGCTGTTCCATTCGGTCCATCACTGGCTAAATCGGACGGGGGTCGCCCGGCTGCCTGTACAGATCCAGAGGACACCCGAGAGTCCCAAAAGAGTCCGACTGGTCCGACTTCCCCCCTCTGCCGACGGGTCGGGAGATCCCCCTGCTGCCCTCTCAGCCGTGTGGGAAACATCCGCACGGGATAGAATGGCAACACACGAGGGTCGCACGTCGGGGGGATTCGGGAGAATCAGTTCTTCCAAAAAGTCCTGGGAAAGGGCCCTAAGAAACTCCTCGGAGGGCAATCCCGCAAGTGTGTCGACGCGCCCTCGACTTCCGTTGTTGGCCGTCCATTCACACTCGCGCCAGCATTTCCTCTGGTCCGTTGCTGTTCTGTAAGAATGGTTTTTCTTTTTGCGGTTTTTGTGCCCGTGTTTTCTGATTTTTCTTTCCCCCTCGAATTCGCACAATGCCTCCGGTGTTGTGGCATTTCTGTGATGATGCGGTCCGCGTTGTGAGGAAGAGGATCGCATCGGCGTGGCCGTCTCGTGATGTGTTTATTTATCTCTTCTCTTCTTCTTCCTGTTGTATCAGGCACATGCGGAGCTGGAATCAGGCATCTGTTCTCAGCACCGACCTCATCGTCTGTTTTCTCTCCCACACGCCCTTCGGATCGCAAAACAACCCGGGGGGCAGAGGAGGGGGAAGGGGGGTCACACCCAGACGGTTGAGGTCACTCGCGGCAACTGCGGACTTTGGAGCCCGTGACAGTCCCCGGAGAACTGGAACGTTTAGTCCGTCTCGCAAACCCTCAATCGCTTTCACAATCGACACCACACGAGAGGACGAAGAAGAGGAAGAAGAGAGACGACCGATGTATGCTCAATTGACACCCGCTCCGTTGGGCGGAGGTGAGGTGAGGGAAGATGGAGGGAAACGTAAACGAAAGGGAGCCGGGGGAGATGGAGACAAGGGGAAAAATCCACTTCTCTCAGACGAGGCCCTGATGCTTCATCGTTTGCATTTCAATGTCTTGGCCTCGGCCCACGAGGCCGACGTGAGGGCAGCGTTCCCCTTTGCAACTCCCAAACTGTCTTCAGGCATCGAGAGGCTCTCTGGCTCAGTGGCTGAGGAAGGGGGAGAAACGAAGAAGGGGAATGTACAGGCAACATTTCTGCTTGTAGAAAGGAGGAGTGCGGTTCTGTTTGCCAAGGCACTAGAGACTGAGGCTGCTGAGGAGAGGTCAAGGGGACAGAAAGAAGCCCAACGGGGCACAGGTGGAAGGGAGGGTCGGGTGTCTGCTATGTCAGCTTCTTCTTCTCTTCAGGCCGCAGCGTGGGATCCGGATCACCTAGATCTTTTGAAAGGGGTGCTTGGTGGAGGTTGGTAAACTAAACGTTTCTGCTGACACAGAGAACGTTTCGCGTTGCCTCTTTGATCTCCCCGACTATCGATATATTCTTTTTGCACATCGTCTCGTCACGAAGTTGTAAGCGTGTTCTTCTCTCTTTGCATTGTACGACACGAGATGCCATCTTGCCTCAGTTTTTGGATTACAGAAGAAGACTAACAAATGTGGCCAGGGGAAGTAAAGCGAAGACACTAACAGAAAAGACTCCCTTCCTGCTTTTCAGCTCTCATCTCTCTCTCTCTCTCTCTCTCTCTCTCTCTGTGTGTGTGTGTGTGTGTGCGTGCAGCAATTGTCTTTCTATATGGAAGCTGGGAAGCTCAGATGGTTCTCGAGCACATCTTCCGAGACTTCATGGTTCCCCGGAACGCGTCTGACCTAGACCTTCTAGCCCGAGTGCCGTCCGCAGAGGCGGGTCTTCATTCGACTGTGGCAAGGGGAAGGGGGGCAGGAAAGCAAAACTCGGACGTTACGGGAGGAGGCAGGGAGAGGGATCAAGATGGAGTGTCGGTCATTTCCCGAGTGCCGTCTCTGGCCGAATTCAGTGATGCGGCCTCAAGGGCGGGCACCGCTGCTGCGGGGGACAGTGTGTCCATAAGTCCCGCAAAGGTTGAGAGGCGTGTGTCAGTTGTTCGGATGGCTGTGCCTGCAAGCACAGAGGAGGGGGGGGTTTCGGTGGATGGAAAAGCTGCCTCAGTGAGTCCAGAGGAAGGGAAGCAGAGAAGCAGTCCACTAGTCAAAGATCCGAAACTTCGTCGTCTGTTGGCAAAGAGAGGGGCAAAGGGGGGGGGCGGTGACGTGGGTCTGACGGATGAGGTCAGAGAAACTTTTCGCCCCTCTTCACCCCTCCGAGTTCTCTTCAGCCCCTCAAACACTCTTGCAGCGAAGGAAACAACAGAGAGGGGTCACAGGGCTGCCGCGACGGGTGCGGGAGAGATCTCTCTCGATGATGCAGAGAATGCGGAGAGTGTAGAGCAACCCGTTAGAGCTGCGCCTTTTCTTTTGAGGGCTTGTTTGATTGCCGCTGGCCATTACGGGTGGCGGTCCCTGCCTTCTTCATTTGACTTCTCTTTCGCGGATTCGATAGGGGATGCGTGGATGTTTCGGCCAAGGGAAGATCATGATGCGATGGGTGGGGAGGGCGAAGATGAAAGGGAAAGCAGAAAACAGGAACAAACCAGCCCGCAATCACCCGGGAAAGCTTTTGCATACGCGCAGGTCAGACCGAAGGGTTTTTGACTGGTACGGTGGATCTTTCCCTGATTGATGGCTTTGTGATTTGTTTTGATGGTCGTCTTTCGTCTCATTTTTTTTCTCTTTCCACACCTTTCCTTGCATTCGATTTCTCGCCTCCAAAGCGCTTCAGATCGTCGACATTCAATATATCTTAGATTTCCTCTTCGCAACAATTCCTCGTCTTCTGTGTGTGTCTGTTGTTTTGTTTCAGGTGTCAGCTTCGCGAAACGCAGACATCGCACGGGTGGTCCGCCGTTCTTTTTGGCTGTTTAAAAGAAACGATCACTCTGCTCGGTTAGCTCGTGCCGCTGTCTTCTTGGAGAAGGCAGAGAAGCTCCGTCGTGCAGAGAGGTTGCGAGCAAGGAGAGAGAGATCGAGAAGAATGAAGGGGGGTACCTCTGCGCGTGTGCAGAATGAAATTCTCAGACGGCGAAAGAGTCTGGGAGGCAGATCGTTTGTGACATTCAACGGTACAGAGGATGAAGGAGCGTCAGGGTGGGAGGTGGAAAGTCGAATGGGAGGGCAGGGAGACGGCACCCTGCAGGAGCGAGAACAGCGGTTGTGGAGACGGGTGTGGACTCACCCTGAGTCGCGGGGAGATTTTCTGTTGTCTCGGAATTTTGAAATGACATCCGTGACGATGCAGCTCGTTCAATCATCCAAGGAGCATTCAAAAGAAAGGCATGAAGAAGGGGAGGGGAGTCGTATCGGGGTGGATTCGGATTTTCCTCATCCATTTGCGTTTGGTTTGCGCCCCCCTTCCTTTTCAGAGCACTCTGTTTCTGCCAGTGACGTTCACAGCATGTCAGCAAAAGAGCGCATCGAACTGGACGGAGGGGGGGAACGAGGCCTGAGTGTGGCAGCTGAAATTGCCGTCCGAAAGAGATGTGTGTTCTTCCATATTTTCGCTTCTCAGTCTCACTTGTTTGAGCATTTCGAGCGAAACGTGGTCCTACACTTGGATCCTCTAGTTGTCGTCTGGCCTGAACACGAACCTTCCCAACCCACACCCACAGACGAAGAAAACAACCACAGGGAAACCCCAGCTATCCAACAGGCGGCTCATACACCATTGCAGAGATTGATTGCTCCTCGCGCGTTCCCACATCCGAAAGTCACCATCGTCACCCCTGATGACAAAACCTCCACAGAATCACATCGTTACCCCGGACACATGTCCACAGGTGCCCTGTCATCTGCAGCCTCCAGCGTTGCCCTCTTCCCGCAAGACACAGACACACAAACTGCATCCTCAAACCCCATGCTGAACGGGAGAGTAGCGTGCGTGACGACCTTCACCAGTTCATCCCACCAAGGGGTGCCTCTCCGAGAGTGGCTTCCCCTGATCGATCACGTGACCGCCGCGATTGCCCAAGGTTGGCCTGATCGGTCAGCCCTGGGTCTGGAGTACCTTCGTGATGCAGCTGGGTTGCGCCGTGGATCGATGCCTTTTGACACAAAGTCAGAGAGGTCCGCAACGGGATTCTCTGTGCGCACAAAGGCCCGGTCTGCGAAGTGGATGCGTTCGTTGGGTATTGATGGGGACAAGAGTGACTACTCGGGTGGCTCATCTGACGACGCTCATCGTCTGGCTGCACCCACTGCAGGACCAATATTTGCTGAGAAGGAAGAATATCGAACGCGACGACGCCGGCAGACTGCCGAGCAGTGCCGAATGGAATTGTGGGTCCTCGGGGGGACTGTGGGGAGAGCGGCGCTCGCGATGGATGGCCTTGCACTCCAAACGCCCAGAAGGAATTGGCGAGTCATTCGAGAGACCCACCAGAGAGTTCTTTTGGGGGGGTCAGAAATAAATAGGCTCGAGAGAGACACACCCCTCTCTCTCGTTCAGCCTTCTGAAATCGCGTGGCTGGGAGCGGCTTTGTCCGAAGAGCAGGGCGACTCCCCCGGAGCAACCCCGGGAGATAGTTCCCTTGCAGGTCAAGGCTTTCGTCGAGGAGCCGAGACAGCGGCAGGGGCAGAGGGAAGAAGACAGGTACCCAGAGAAGCAAAGGGGGTGACTAGGAAGTGGGGGCGCCAGTTGCTTCAGAAGATGCTGTCTGATGTTCAGAAAGGGTTATGCCCCAACGCATCTCGGGAAAGAAACACATGGGCAGAGTTAGATAGCGGCACCCGAATTCTGAAGGAGGAGGGCTTCTTCAGGAGGGGGGCCCTTCGAGGCCCCATGAGAGCCCACCTGATGCAGAACCCCCGCCTAGCCGCCCTTATTGAGAGGGAAGAAGACCCCCTCGCCTGGGGGTCCACTCTTCGTCTCCCTGCAGTCGCTACGCGGCTGCTCAACCTTGCAACAGGATCCGACCCCTCCCGTATTTTAGATCTCGCTAGAGGTCTGTATAAATTGACGAACATGAGCAGGGGATTCTATGCCACAGAGCCCGATCAAATGCCTGAGTTCAAGAGACTGCAATATGTTGTGTCGTCGGAGATTTTCGAGTCGTTCCTTCGTCTCAATCGGGAGACGGAAGGAGAAGAGCAGAGAAGAGTAGTTGAAGACTTGGCAGCCCTGGCAGAGGCCCAAGAAAAGGAAGAGGGGGCGGTGATGATCGGCAAGTTGGAGAGCATGCAGAGAGGGCCGGCGTTGAGAGGAGAAAGGGTGTGCAGCTTACTTCCTCTCACAAGTGCAAATCTTCGCGTGAGGTTCAATGAGGCCGAGCAGTCTCCTCAATTATCTTGGGTGAGTTGGGAAAATAATTTTGGACAGTAGCGTGTTTGTCGGATCTCTCTGCTTTCCCCTCCTCCTACGGTACCTTGAAGGCAAGCCTGAACCTTGTAAGCAGCCAGAATATGCAATTTACTTTTGTTCTCCTCCACTCCTGTGTGTGCAGGTGGACGTGATCGGCAGTCGATCGGGTCCCTGCAGATTCGCTGCGCAGGTCCGGGTGCTCCTCTCAACGAGTGCCTCTCTTCGAAAGATGCAGCTGCCTGCGAGAGTCCGGGGGGGGGACCGAGATCTGAACGCGAGGAGTGCGGGGGGAAGAGGAGAAAAAGAGTCCGAGGAGACTGACGTCTCCGTCTGGCAACTTCTCTTGGATGGATTCTTGCAGACATTTCTGCAGCCAGATAAGCTCCTCCGGCTTCGGGAATGTACGGGGTCAGACGAGAGCGGCAAGGGACGAAACGAAAGGTATGCGAAAAGCCCGGCAGGACGGAGAAAAGAGGCACAGGCAAATGGTGGGGTGACGTCACGTGACGCTCCGAACGCTGTTCTTCTGGAAAACCTGGCGGCCTTCCACACTCGAGAGAGTGGGGATATCCACGCAGGACACCCCGCCCGTCTCCTCGAGGCTTATGTCCTCCCCCATATCGGGCCTTTCGATCCGTCTGCTGCTGACTTTTCGCATAGAGAGAGAGTGCGGTTTGAAGAAAGAGAGACGCAGGGGCTTGAAGGGCCCTCAGACCTTGAAAGGTTGGCGGCGGGGTATGGAAATCGTTTGCTTCATTTCGAATTTCACACTCTTTTGTGTCTGTTAGAGACTGCAGCTGTGAAAGCTCGGATGGATCCTTCTGATCCATTCTGTCCCTCACAGGACCTTCTACCACTTCCCGATTTGGTCTCCCTCCTTGAACACCAGGCTGAGAGGTGCGCACTTGTTGTGCACGGGTTAGGTGAGGCAGACCAGCTGGTAAATGCCTATGTGTTGAAAGTCGAGAGGGCAAAGGATTTGAGAAACCGAGACAGACACGAGGCTCTGGCCCCCGACAGAATCGGTAAGGGGGCAAAGAGAGGGAACGATTTCTTCCAATACGCCTTCACCGGAAGGTTTGAGGGAGACGTTCCCTTGCCTGATGATTTCAGGGAGGCTCAAAGATATGTACAAACAGAGGGGAGGCGGCCAGAACCACCGATTCCCTCTCGAGAAATTGCACCCCCCGCTTCTCCTGCACCCTTCTCCCCCTCTCCAGAGACGCTCTACGGAAGAAAGGGGTCGGCTTCCGAACTTCCCTTCCCACTGTCCCCCTCCCCGGATGCGCCCCCCGGGGGTCCCGCTTCGCCGAATGTTGGCAACATGAGGCTTCGAACCCCCCGCCCCACTGTTGGGCCCGTCACAATGTCGCCCTCCAAAGTCCGAAAGACAGCGCTGATATGGTCCAAATTTCAGAGACCAGCGGAAGACCCCACCAAAGCTGCCCCAGTGACAAGACGTTCCATTCGAGTAGAAAAAGAAAAAGGGGAGAGGGCATCTGTCCGGTTCTCGACCGCATCGCCTCAGGCAGTCAGTCCTGCCGTCTCCACCCGAACACCTCTACAGCCCCCGTCTCCACCCTCCCACTCACCCCAAGTCCCACAGCTTCGACCTGAGTTGAGGGGAAAGGGGCTCGAGAATTTTCTTGACGATCATCAAGCGGCAGTCCAAACAGACGGAGCCCCACAAGAAGCCGCTGGGCTTCCTGGAACGACATCTCCCGAGCCTGAGCAAGCAAAGCCACGTCTGAGCAGAATGAAGTCTGTGCAAGAGGTCGTGGAGGACTTTTTCAACGAAGCAGAGCCTGACAAAAACGACGGCGATCAAGACAAATCAGCCCTAGAAAGAGGAAATAAACAGACCCAAAGACTCCCAAACCAACGCTCGTCCATCAGACCCTCTCTCGCTAATCCGAACAGACCCGCGCGGTCTTCTGTGCGTGCGTCAGTCAGAATTGTGGCACCTCCGACAAGTCACTCGCCCCATCCCGACACTCTCAGCAATGCTCCTTCAACACACAGCCACCAGCGCCCATCAGCAGCCCCTCCCAGGGACACCATTCCCCCTCTCGAGGTGCCCTTGCCAATGCCGACAAGCCCCGTGAAGGGGGCCTCAGGGGGTGCACATTCTGCCTATGGCCGTTTCTGTTCTTCGCACTCTTATTCAGACAACAGGTACATGGACCGTGTCGTCGTGTCCAAGCCTGCGGAACGGCTCAGCACGGCTTCCGATCCCTGGTCAGCAGTGGGGGGAGCGTGGGGAGGACGACCACAGCAACCGCATCATAAATCAGACGCAGGGATGAGCTTTGAGCGCTACCATACCTTTGGTGTGTCGATCTCTCCGACTGGCGGCCGCCGACAGACGCTCTCGAGTCTGCAGAAATGGAAAAAGGTGCAAGAAGCCCGAAAGAAGGAATGCGATCATCGAGGACATTTTTTTGACCCCAATTAGAATGTTTCACTGTATAGAGTACTCAAAAGGGCCGCCAATCCTCTTCGAAGACTTGGGCTGCATTCTTTGGCAGCATCAGCTAAATTAATAACTAAATTAAACCATCATCTACACATCATGCATCATGCAAATGCAAATTTCTCAAATGTACTACCTTATTACCTTTGTGGTCACTTCAGTAATGATTTCGGTGAGTCGATGACCATGATTTCAAAACTTTACAAAAGTGTTACAGTGTAGTGATATTTAGTAATATATGTGTAACACTGTTTTTTATATAGGCAGGTTAAAGTTATGAACATTTCTTTTTTCCAACTCTATCGAATCAGTTAAAATTTCAAAAGATGAACTTTCATATAGAAAGATTTAAAACCATTTTTGTATTATTTGATACTATTTTATGTAGTGTTTACAGCATAAATTTGCCTTTTTAAAATAAAGAACACATTTGTTAATTGTAGTGTATTCGATTGATCATATGTTCTAATTTATTTTATACTACGTTTTGAGTTATCATTAATTTATCTTTTTAAATCTAACAAATAACAAAGCTAACATATATAAAAAGCCTAAATTGGAATTGGAACTTGAAGACTTTTAATGCATAGTACATGAATTTGAGTGCAAAGATTACGGATGACTGCTGAACCCTCATGCCAGTGCTTTATCAACAAGGCCGTACATTTCAAAAGTTTGTCACTGCGCTTGAAGTGGCCCGTTCGGAAGCTTCATCGCCCTCACAAATCCGTCTGAAGACACATCCCCTTCTACTTTCTGTTGCAACGATCCGGTGGAGTGTTCGTGGTGCTGGACGAGGGACAACCCGACAAATGCTGCAAAGGAAGAACATGGATCCGAGTTTCTTGTGATTGGTCTCAAAAGAAGCAGAGTTGCTCGAACGAATTTTTGCTCACTCGGTTTGTTTTCCGGTACGCGAAAGAAAGCGTGTGGATGCCTTGCGTGACCACTCACTGCAACTCTCATCATGGATTTTGAACCTGCAGAATGAAAAGGCATCCCCATTAAGCCCGTCCCATATTCATGCAAGACTTACATCCCCCAAACACTTCAGCTGCCTTTCCTCTTCCGAGATCCGGATTGATGAACACAGCTTGATTTTCGATCCCATCTGCACTCAGGACGCAACGGAGAAGGAAGGGATGAAAACATCTCGATCGACAAGCAGTGGATATTTCAGCATACTTCGTAATACGACTGACTTTTGTTCTGTCCCCGGCACCAGCGGACGTAACCGTCTTCACCCCAACCGTCGCCCCAGCTATTCCGGACAATCCAGAATTTCCCGTGGCACTCGTCGTTTAGGCGCTTCTGCAGAGAAAACAAGCGCCATAAAGTGCGTCATTGAGAGGATATCTTTTGTGCTGAACGCTGCCAAGAAAGTGCAGTTCGAAGCAGTTTCGACTCACATGATCGACTCCCCAGCCGACGATGACCACAGCATGGTCCGTGTACTCCCAACCGTTGAACGACTGCAGACAGGAGGGGCGGGAGAAGAAGGGACTTCATGTGGATGAAGGAATGATCACCAGGAGTGAACCGAAGGGAAGAAACTGACCGTGCCTTCAGCCGAGTCGCAAAGCATGCCGTGTGGGTCTGCCTCGG
Source organism: Chromera velia (assembly GCA_018398765.1). Lineage (NCBI taxonomy): Eukaryota > Chromeraceae > Chromera > Chromera velia. The sequence continues at coordinate 62,487 of JAHBMJ010002952.1, forward strand.
CGTCCAGGATTCCACTGCTGTAGGAGTACAGAGCGTCAGGTGCCTGCAGACAGGTGTAATTGAGAAGAATTATGAGCCCAACAGTAATTTTGGTACAAATTCTGAAACAGCTGAGAGGCGACTGACGTCAACAGCTACGATGACGGGGCCGTTCTGCATCACCTCGCGCATGATCATCTCCTCGTTGCAGTGTTCTGCAATCAGAATGAAGAAGATGCACACATTAGGCATGAAAACCAAGGAGGACTCAACGAAGTCGAAGCGAAGGTGCGATGGACTGACGATAGAATCCGCCGACGTACCCGTAGTCCTTGGCGTACCACATGTTCTGCAAACAGGAAGTCACACAGTAGTTCAGGAGCTCTCAAGGTAGAGTCGAAAGATCGAGTGGCAAGGAGGTCACGACTGACACAGTGGGAGTCGAGCGGTTGCCCTTCTGAAAGGGGATTCCCTGCCGGCAAGGAACACCGGACGTCATTCGTCGCTCGGTACTGGGTGCACTGCTCCTCTGGAACTCCAATCTCTCTCGCGTGCTGCAAGCACAGGCATGGGCAGACAGAGATATGTGTATCAATCATCAATCACCAATTGTCAATGACTTCAGAAGGTTTGACGTACCTTTCCAACGAGAAAGGGATAGCCTCCGTCACATCCCTGGTTGTAGAAGGAACAGGAGAGGACGGACTGTGATGAAAGGGCCGGCATACCTGCAGGCCATCAGACATTCACATGGATTCAATTGCTGGATGACTGATTCAAGACATGTGGAGAGTCAAAGGCTGTCGACTCACTTGAAGGGTCCTTCTGGGCACGTTTGAGGGCAATCTGGAACCGCGCCGTCAGAGTGTACATAGAAGCGACTGCATAACAGCTGCCACAGTTGCCCTGCAGACAAGCAAAGGAAGGAGTGACACGTGATCGTTCAGAAAGATTGCAAGCCACCGAGAGCAAGGGAATGATCCTGGGGGAAACGACCAACCTGGTTTGCAATAGGACTCTCGGAGATGACATTCGGATTGGCGTTTTGGTGAAGATGCCGCGTTGGGACCCAAGAAAAGTCTTCAGGCAGGTCCGTGGTGCTAGATTCTGGCTGCAAAAACAGCAGCAGGGGAGGGTGTTTCACAAAAGAACAGCCGGGTTTTCATGAAGCAGTGCTCTAGCAAAACAACTGACGTACCGTTCCAGTTTCACATGCGTACGCGTCCTCTTTCCTGTGCCGATGTCGAGCATGGTGGACAGAGCCCTCGGCATCAATTTCTATTTTGACACCGCTCTCGCTGCGCTGAAGGAAGCTTCCTTCCAGGGGAAACGGCGAGAGAACTTTCCGCTGACGTCCACGCCTGTTGTCGAAAACCCGCTTCTTTGTCCAGCCCGTCCCTTTGATTAGATTCATGAGCTCCTTCTGGGTTGCCTCTGCAGAGACCAAAGAGGTGCAGAATGTACAGCGAGCCAAATTGGAAATCAGCGAGCCGAAATTGCGCCTCACTCAAAGTGCTGACCTTCAAATCTTTGGTACGTGCGTGCTGTCCACGAGCGACTCGATCTGCAGAAAGAGAAACGCACAAACAATTACGAAGCTTTGTTGTTAGCGTTCAGGCCTCTGAAACGAAGAAGCCAGGTGATCCACTGACTGTGAATTGTGAACCTCGGCGAATCTTGAGTTGTACGAAGCCTGTTTTCCATCTCCACTGGTCATGACATAGGAATGAGGCTCGTCGTTTGCGTTCGCCTTCTTGCCCATCCAGCAACCCCAGTTCATTTCGGATGGCGCGAGGTCTCCATTGGTGCGATGCCACCCGATCTGTGTTTCGCCACAATGGCTTGTGTAGCATTGTACGTGACCCTGCACGCAGCATTCGAGAAAAGGTCACTCTACATTGAAAGAAATCACGAAGCGAAAGCTTGGAATAGGAAGCTTAGCTCACCTGACTGTCTTCAGAATCTCCATCCTTCGGGTTTGGGCATCCTTCTGAATGCTGGTATTTGAAGAAGGCGTAGAGCACCTTATCCTTCATTCGAACCTCCAGGCCTTCGTCGAAGGAGGTCGTCCATGTTCCAACAATTTCTGCACAGAGGAAGAGATCGTTTCATGTCCCCAGATATTCGCTTCGCAAGAAAGAAGACGACAAGTGAAGACGGACCTCCTGTTTCGGCATTCTTGACCGCGAGGAACTTCCAGTTTTCGGAGTTTCCGGTGAAGAGCGGCCTTACATCCGAGGGCAGTGCATCCAGAGGGGTCGCAGTGTTCGGATATGCCTCATCTGTCAATTTCAGGTTCAGCGTGTCGCTGCTCTCGAAATTGACCGGAGGGTTCTGCAAACATGCGAGCACAAGTAGGGTTCCAAAACTTGTAGTCAAAGTTGAGTGTCAAACTCATGCAGGACGGAGCACACTACTCACCGCGATCCGCGCCATGTTGTTGAGATTCGTGTTTGGAGTGTCACTGCCACATGAGTTTGGAGCCTTTGTCGTGGATTGGTCCACGAAAAAACTCCAATCGCCAATGATGTCGTCATAAAGACAGTGAACTGGCAGATCAGCTTTTGCAGTCCAGAGGAGCGAAGGTATTACAAAGACGAGGCCCCAGAGCAAACTCCTGGGACCACAAAAGCGTACCATGCGGAAGCCCTACTCAAGCTAAGGCATCTGCTTTTCAAGATGGAGCCGGATGGACCCTCTACCCGATCCTCGAATCTCGCAGGGCTCCACTTTCAACCTTTCGGACTCGCCGGCTGTTCGATCGAAGGCCCGTTCCTTCGAGCTTCTATATAGGGTGAAAATCAATGAGAGAGGCCGAACTTTGCAAGTCAACTCCGAAGATGACCCTTTCCCAGCCCTCTCCTTCTATCAGAACCGAACTCTCAAGGCTATATATATACAATTCGATCTGATACACACGTATACATGCAGAGATTTGCATGCATGCATGCGTGTGTTGCAACTTCAAACGCTTTGATTGTATATATCGGTAGGAGTGTGCGCGCGTGACGCGCGCGTGTCTACTTCTGAATTTGAAAAGGAAGTTTGATTCGAAGGGTTCGGCGCGCGCTGTGTAATTGGTGGGACCCTTTACCCCGCGCGGTTGCATCGCGCGTCCCCAACCGCAATCCAACCGCATGGCTCCATAGCATGCACTGACAGACGGAGAGTGGGACAACTTCAAGCATCTGACACGCAGTTTGCGTGTCACGAATCTGCTTAACGCTGCTAATAACGCAAGGTGTGGCCGAAACATAACAGCACGAGATCTAGCTGTCACTCGTATGAGAAAAGACCTTCCTTCTCATCCAGATTTTCCAATCTGCCTCTGGAGATGGGTTGCGGCGCATCCAGGAAAGCGTCGATTCCAGCTGCTCAGACAGGTCAGACACTCCAAATCGCATGGATGCGCTTTGGCATATATGTACATATGTGCATTCCGCAGCATTGGCTGTCTATGTATGTGTGTGATACTTCGCTGGATCAGCATTCTTTGTCTCTGAGTGGTAGTGCAGAAAATATCATTGTCTCCTCATCTCTCTGTCGGTGCTGCATACCTTGATGTTTGCAGACGAAATCCGCCCTGCTCTTCCAGGGAAGCAACCCACCTCCAGTGCTGTCGTAAACGAGGATGTGAAAGATCAAGGTGCTGCCGTAGCGTCGGAAGGACCAGACAAGCAAGGAGCACAAAAAGAAGGTGTCGATCCTTCCTCCGCAAAACCCCCGGTCAGCGCAAGCCGGGGAGACAGCAAACAGTCTGGGTCAAAAGAACCTGCCCAAGCAGATGACAGCACCACAGAGGAAACTTGTGGAGGACTCACCCGAGAAGCGAGCAGTGACGATTTTCGTTGGGACCACGCAGGTCTTCGCGATTGGATCGACAGTAACCAAATTGTGCTCCTTCGTGCGGGTGCTCTGTCGGCACCCCCGTCCGCGAAGACAGTTTTTCGACATGCGACTGATTTTCCCGAGTCCGTACGCTTTGTTGGCAGCGTCCCAGTTGGAGCAAGCATCTTTGCTGTCATTACCGATCCGACAAGTGAGATCACCCAGGATTTATTGAAAGCTGTTGCACACGTGAGACGGACAGCTGCAGATGAAGACGACTTTATCTTCTGGAGCCAATTGTCCATGCCCCAAAATGAAACGGCAAAGAAGTTTGCAGAGAAGGAGGCTTTTCGCATGTTTACCTGCTCCGCCGTGAAGACAGCAGTAGTCTGGCCAAACAAGAAGGTCCGTCCTGATGAGACACCCGCCGTCTTCAGTCACGGGCCCTCGATGGCCCTTCTCATCCTTGCTTCCTTCTGTCAGCGCATCGTAAACTACGATCATGAAGCTGTACAGAAGGCGTTGCACCCCTCGAGGCTGACTGACCTCCCAGGATTGCTTGCAGCCTGCCACTGGCAGGGTCCCGATGAGCGCAGGTATTGGGAGGAGACCCTGCTGAGTCTCATTCCACGGCTGCGTCCGATTTCGTTCGATCGGAAGGGATTCGTGATGGCCAACAGTCAGGGGCAGATCGCCTGGCTGAAAGTGAGCTTTGTCAGAAAGCTCGCGAGCCTGAACTCCCCGTTTCCAAGACGGCAGGAGCTCCCAGAAGGAACGTACTTCGTCGGAGTTCCGCCAGAAAATCGGTTTGTGGTCAGTCATTGCTGGGCGTCGGAAGGCCACCCTTCCCCGTCTGGCACCAAAATGCGTCTCCTCTGGGAGGAGCTTCAGAAGGTGGGGGCACACGACGATGACGGAGTTTTTCTAGACTTCTGTTCCCTTCCTCAGAAAGCGAGGGATGTCCCTGCTGAGTATCTCCGTGCTCTGGACCCGAAAACTTGCGACAGCTTTGGCCCAGTGAAAGAGGGGAAGGTGCAGCTTGTCGAGAGAACAAGGCAGGAGATACGTCGATTTCATGCAGCGCTGTGGGAAATGTCCCGTCTGTATTCTTATATGGACTGTAAAGTCATTGTTCTTCCCTTACTCGAAGACTCCAGTGAGTTCCCAGGGGGGGGAGAAGCCTGGGGGAGGGTGAGCACGACCCCCTACGTCCAACGGGGTTGGTGCATTACCGAATTCAGCATGGCAAGGCTGCTGGGTCGAATTGTGAACTTGGAAAGCGAATCCGTTCAAGAGCTTTTGCGTCTGCGTGAGTGGCCACAGAGCGTGGATGAGTACAGTAAGTTGCTGCACTCAAATGACGTCAAGTTCACGAACAAAGCAGACCTCGCCCCCGTATTGCTCAACTTTTATCGAGTCTGCTTCGGTCCTTCTCACTCCCTCACTCCAGAGCTGCAGTGGGAGGAGTCACTTCACTTTAACGTCAAAATTGGGACTGCGGAGATCAGACGAGTTGCCTCCATTGTCAGTAAGGGTTTTTGTGTCTCCTATTTCCTCCTCAGCCCCGCAGTTGCACACAGAAAACGAACGTGTAACGGCGTTTCACACGTTGTAACACAGGAAGAGAGAAAAGGCTCTTTTGACATCATGCGCATATTTCCGTTTTGTTTTTTGAAAGCCGTTGTCGGCTGTCATACCGTTTTCTTGTATTAATACATGTGTCCCTTCTCTGACCCACGCGCGCATGCGGTTTTCTGTTTTGAGTGAAATGCTCTGAGTTCCAACGATGCACATGCAGATCGGCCGAGACACATTACCAGCACAATCGTATTGCCACATCGTCCTGCACAACGCATTGCTGGCATCCGAAGCGGAAGGGGAGGGGAACACAAGGGCAGGGCCCCGTGAATTTTCGCCCCTCGAGATCCTCCAAGCAACGGTGATGCTTGAAGAGGAAGAGTGGAAACTCAGGAGGGAGGCCCCCATCTGCTTCAGCAACGGAATAAAAACCCCACTTCTTGACGAGCTACGTCGGGGGGCTGTTCACACTCTGGTGTGGTGCTGTAGGGGTACGGGACACGAGTTGGTGGTTCCAGGGGAGAGTGAAGAGCTCTCTTTGGAGCCCCTGATATCGGAGTTGCGGTCATTGGAGGAAGGGAAGAGACCGTCAGTTGTTGTCCTGTGTTCTGAATTCGGACCTCAGAGAATGGCAGAGAGAGTTTTCAATGAGGGGAAAGTTCCAGTGGTCTTGTGGCTAAAAGCCCCAGTGCTCGATGTCCGTCATACACGCAACGTCATTTTGGGAGTGGCAATGCCTGCGCTGACAGTTGTGCACAGACGCGTGATGTCTCCTCAACAGACCGAAGCGGTCATGCAAGAACTGGCGAGTCCCCTCTCTCTCTTCTGGAGACGGGATGGCATCAAGAGAATTGGGTGTCTACGTTCAACCAAAACCCCCCCTGGGTGGACCCCCGAAAGCCTAGGGGGAAAGGGTGTTGGTCCGAGGGGGAAAGAGTCTCTTCCCTGGCTGTTCACCCTGTCACCTCGACGGGGCTCTCTGCCCTCACAGACCTCTCCTAGATCACTCGGGAGGAGTCCGTCCGATTCGGGTTGGAGAGGCCGTGCTCTCCCCTTGCGGGCGTTTGTGGAGCGCCGGCACGAACGAACAGATGTGTGGGTGCCGTGTGACGTTACACAGGAATTGGGGGGGACCACGATCATGGAAAGGTGGGGGGAAGTTTTCGGAGAGGGGGTGTCTTTGGTAGCCGCGTATGCAGAGGTGTGGGAACTACAAGGAAGATCTGTTCCAGCAGTCCAGGTGAGTGAGTATGATCTTTCAGGCCGATCTTATGTGCATTTCTTGAAAAGGAAATCCTTTCTTGTTGGTGCTTGTTTCTGCTCGTGCCTGGAAAAGAAATCGGCTTTTCATTTCTGATTCTTTTTTTTTCTCTTTCACTTTCAATTTGCTGTAGCGATCTATCTTCTGGAACAAACCCCATTCGAGAGAAAGGTTGAGGACTGACTCCCACATGGGCAACTTTAATGACGCTGCGAGTTGAAAACCTGAGGGTGAGTTAGTGTCCTTGCATGCCTTCTTACGTCTGCATTTAAATATTTGCAGTTGATTCTGTCTGTCGGAGGGGTAGCAGCCCTTCAACGCATGCGGGACCTGACTGTGGAGGTCACTGAGGGGATGCTGACGGGGACCCTGGAGGCCTCACTCGCAGCTGCGTTGGATAGGGAGGGTGGTGACGGTGACAGGGGGTTGACAGTCAAATTGAACCAAGAAAAGAAGGAGGGAGAGGGGGGGGGAGAGAAGTCCCCAACCTTCCGCGTGTCTGTTGACAAGACAACGGCAGCTGAGGACTACGCGTCTCTGGTGCTCGAGGTAGATCGGTTGACAGAGCACCAGCAGGAGGCTCTGTCTAGGTGTGGGGCTGCACAGAGAGTTCATTTCCAGGCACCTGCAGGGGGTGGAAAGACATTCGTAGCCCTCACCCGGCTGCTTGTCTTCATGAGGGAAAATCCAGATACCTTCAGCCTTCTGGTGGTGAAAAACCGCCCCCTTGCCATATTCATTGGCGTCTGGATGGCCTCTCGCGTCCCCTATCCTGTAGAATTTCGTGACCTCTTGAGTCGCTTTCGTGTCCTTCACGAACCTTTTGAGTCCGGAATGAAAGGCCTCGGCCTCGAGAAAGATGTCCTTGTGATGGTTGACGACCCTCCTGCACTGAAAAAGAGCCAACCCTTTGACCTCATCATGGTCGATGAGGCGCACCACATCTACGCACATTCCCAATTGCGCAGAGTGATTGAGCCTTATGTGATTGCGTCTCGATCAGCCATGCTCCTGTCGGACATCAGTCAGACCTCCAACCCTGGCCTGACATTTACTGCGGGCTTTGAAATTGTCCGTCTGACCGAGGTTGTCCGAAATTCAAATCGCATCGTAGCCGGCTCTTTGCCCTTCCGAATTCAAGAACCGGGCGTGGAGACTCCCGAAATTTCATGCCACCACGAGTCGGTTGGGCCCCCATTGAAGTCATTTATTTTCCGGGTAGAGAAACCGGAGCTCAGATGGCAGCTCTACACGTCACACACCCTTCGTGCGGTCGCACAAGTAATTCATGACTTTCCCTATCTCTCGCTGCACAATCGCATGGCCCTGCTTGTACCAACAGAGCAATTCCGAGATGAATTCAAACCCCATCTTGAATTTGCCTTTCAGCAAAATCCCTTTTCAACCGACCGACGTCTGGAGGTCGTGGATGCCTGCCGAGGGTCTGCTCTTGTGAGCCGAGGAAGTTTGAGTCGAACCGGCACTGAGTGGGTTGTTCTAGATGCAATTTCGAATTTTGATGGACTTGAACGGTTGATTGTCATCTGTGTCGGACTGGATGCCCCAATTTCTGATGAGAACACAGAAGCAGCAAAGGAGGCAAGGTCAAGGCTGTACAGGGGGATCACACGGGCCCAAATGATGGTTGTTGTTGTGAATGAATTGGAGGTAGGGGGGTGGCTGGAGTTCCTTGCAACCACCACCTTCGACAAAGAACGTGACTTTGATCTGGCAGCCGAACAGCAACGATTGAATACGGATGATGCGACAAGAATCGTCGAGCACACAGAAGACGATCCAGGGGGCCTGTTCGACAGCGGACATGAGATTGTTTACACGCCGGTTGTCGTAGTGGAACCTGTGACGGTTTCCCCCGAGAGCGATGCTCCCAAAGGAGACAGCCGGAAAGAGCGGTCAGGAGAGGCTTCTGCCAACCCGTCTAGAGATACGGGCCCTCAGGTAGAAGAACGAACCATCATGGTGCCAACGGTCGTTCCGAAGTTAACTCTCCCTCAAGAAAAAGAGAAGGAGAGCGATAGGGGCTCAGAGAGGCCCTCTAGTGCCCGCAGTGCTCGCTCAGTCGCGCAAACGACGTGGGACACAAAGGGTAATGTTGAGGGTTTGGAGAAGGAGACGGAAGGGAGGGATCTCAAGTTTGATCCGATGGGCTTCGATGCTCTGACCAAATTAAACCTGGTCAGTAGATGTGTTTTCTTTCATTGCATTTCTTCCTTTCAAACTGTCACACTTTCAGTTTTTGAAAAAGCACCTCGGTGTGAGGTTTGTAAGTGAGCGAGAGAGTCCCGTTTGCTGAAGCTGCACAGTTCCCTCCCTACAAGCTTTATGCATACGCAAAGTTATGCTTCCACGCCAACGGTGCTGCCATGCGACTTGAGCCCGCAGCAGCAGTTGCACACCCGTGCCCAGATGGCTTCTCTGTCCACCACCACTCATTTACGTCTCTCCATCTCTGTACTTCCTTTCTCCCTGCAGGTTCCTGGGCTTCCCTCTGTGCATGGACAGGCGATCCACCTTTTTCCGCTTGTGCCTCCAGCTGCCGCTCTCTGGAGTCTCGAGAAGCGGGAAGGGGGACCCGCAGGGCTCGGCCTGGCCCCCACGTACGTGCCTCTTCCGGGGTCTCCCACATGGACAGTGGTTGACCGGGGTGCTCTTCGAATTTCGTTACAGCAAGTTACGCGTGTGCCAATCGGAAAATATGCAGATCTGTTTCGGGAGACTGCAAAGGAGAAATATGGCTCGATAGAGGAGGCCTTCAAGGTCTTTGATCTGGATATGTCTGAGAACATCAGCCTGATGGAGCTGGACATCGGACTGAACCGTCTCGGGCTGGATCGAGAAGTCGACCACAAAGCTCTCTTCCAAGAATTGGACGCAGACAAAAGCGGCGGTGGGTCAGTTGATTCGCCGACAGTCTCTCTTACTCACTCATTCCTGCACACTCTTTGCTTTCCTCATTCACTCCATTATTGTCCATCTGTCTCAATCGCAACTCTTTTTTCAATTACCACTGCCTACCTCTCCGGTCAGCTTCCCCGACTTGTAGGCTGATTCGCTCTACCTCAAAAGTAAGAAAATGGATTTCTACTCAAATCCGCAAACGCAGAAGTTTTCCCTCCCTCCCCTGCGTTTGCCTTCGATCTTGACTGGCTGTCTGTGTCGTCTTCTCGCCTTTCTGCTTGCCCGTGTGTGGGTTCATCTGTCTGTGACCCTTTTTGTCGGTGTCCGTGATTCAATTGATGCAGCTTTCACACTCGACCAGATGAAGGGTGCTGTAGAGACGGGGTTCATGGAGGTTGTTCGGAGTTTGGGAGTTAGAAAGCAGAAGGAAGGGGAAGGGGAAGAGGAGGAGCCGCTTAAAAGGGGGGGTGACGGAATTTCGAAAGCAAAGGGGGCAGTGGATGGATGGGTTCTTGCAAATCTCTCAGAAAATGAGGCGACAGGAGTTGGGGGGTGGTGGAGAGTTGAGGCAGTTGAGGGTGTCGGAATGGAAGGGGGAGGGTCCTTTTTTCGACTTTCAAATGAGGCCTCCGGTCTTCTCCTATGTCCGGGGGAAGCAGAACCTTCAGGGGTTCCCGTTACTTTGCAGAAGAGAACGGCGACCTCTGCCGAATCGGGCTTGTGGCAGATGGAGAGGGCGAGAGAAAACGACGAGATCATGAAATTGATGGAAGAAGATGAACCCGAAAAGGCGGGAGTGGAGGTCAGTCAATCACCAAGAATTTACACATTGAAGACATGAGAACCAGGTTGGAAAGGCATTGTATTAACAGCAGCCAGGGAGGCAAGCCCAGCACAGCACAGGGTGCATGAGTTCCCAAAGGCACAATCTGACAGGTACTCAAAATGACTACGCAGCTGGACCTCTTTTCTCTCGGCATCCCCTTTCTGACACACAATGTGTTTTCTTCCCGTTCATGGTTCCACGAGACAAAGAGTTTCCGTCCAACCTATAAGACCAGCAGACAGCAGTCAGATGTTCTGCAAGAAAGAAGGAAGAATCCTGTGCAACATTGAGTGCTTTTGCTGTGCCAGAATCCTTGCTCATCCCGGGCACATCTGGGTATCAGTTTTCCAAATCCTGCTGCTTTGATTTGCCAGCGCGAAGTGAATACATATCTTCCCTGCCATCCCTTTGCTGTACCACAGAGAAAATCAGTACAAAGCAGTCTTAGGGCTCTTTGGTGTATTTTTGATAAGTTATGTGTGAATGCATGGGGTATTGGCTGTGCAGGTCATTCAACTTTCAGACCTTGTTTCGTCCTCTGTCAAGGGAGCAAACTTGTGTGTCGTTGTACAGAAATTGTTGGACAGGATAGCGGAAATTCGCATGAGCTTCACGCTCCAGGGAAGCGGGGACGTGTTCTTGGGTCTCTACAGACAGGGGATTCCCCTGGCCGTTGAACTTTTGGGGGAACCCCTGACCCGACTTTCAGAACACCAGCTCCAATTTCCCCAAGAAGTGGAGTCTACCTTCGATTCCTCCACGTTTATTTGCCGTCTTGCACGAGAGGGGGACTCTCTGGCAGTTGCCTACGCAGGTGAGGTCTCTCTTTCCCATGGGGAGCTGAAGATTACGCACGCTCGAAAGGAGGGGGGGGAGGAGAAGGAGAAGAAGACGAAAACGAAGAATAAACGAGGAGGGGGGGGAGAAGTTGAGAAGGAAGAGGAAGAGGAAGAAGAGGGGCCGAACGTGAATCTGTTTGGCGATGGAGAGGGAGATGACGAAGATGACGAAACCGAAACTCTCCTGCGGCCTGTTCGACAGACAGCTCCTCAGGAAGAGGGAGCCAGAAGCTTTCTGACCGAACCTGTGTCTTCAAAGCCCAAACCGGGTCCCGGTCTCGGAGGTGCAAGGAGGCAGGGACCTGAAAGTGGAGGGGGGGAAGAGACAATAGAGCTTGTGGAGACAAATAGAGGCCCCATGAGAGAGGCAAGAGACGTTCTTGGGGCAATGATTGACGAGATGGGGGACCTTGTTTCACGGGAGACGAATCATCGTGAAAAGAATCCTGGAGGCTTGGGGTCGATGCGCAAGCCTATTGGAACAAAAAGACTTGGATGACCACGTATATATCGGATGAAAGCTAGGATGAAAGTCATTTTCTACCTAAATTAGATGAACACACTCTGCAACTCTGAGCCACTTTCTTGAAAAACGTGAAGGTTTTGTTGATCGATGACATTCAATGTTCAAAAAAACACGATCAATTAAGATGTATAATGATCATGAACATATCATAATGTTTTAAGTTAGGTTTGTCACACTTAAACACTTCATAATTAATTGTTTTTTATATTTATAGTTTTACTCTGGTTTTATTCTAGATCTAAGTTTTATTTGTATTTTATATTTAGTTACTTTTTGCTGTGTAATCCATTGTTTGGACGCTATCATTTGAACCAGAATTTGAGCATTTTACCCTATATACAAAAATTTCAATCAATGCATAGCTAGATCCATAGTTACAGTGGCATAGTACAAGTACTACAAGATTAAAATAAGGTTAGAACTAGTTAGAACCTCGGCTAGAACATAGTTTATCAACTGTATGTAACTAAGACTGTAACTCCGAGTCCACTTGTATTTACAAGTACGTCTAGCCTGAGATCTCAAAGTACGTTATGAGTTTAGTAGGAGGTGACGAGCCACAGTGGGTAGACACGAGTCATACATAGGCATACGCACGCACACACACACACATACACACACACACACACACAGACACAGAGAGAGAGAGAGAGGAGGGAGGGAGGGAGGGAGGGAGGGAGAGAGAGAGAGGGAGGAGGAGAGGGGGAGAGAGGGAGAGAGAGAGAGAGAGAGAGAGAGAGAGAGAGAGAGAGAGAGAGAGAAAGAAAGAAAGAAAGAAAGAAGGAAGGAAGGAAAGAAAGAAAGAAAGAAAGAAAAGAAAGAAAAAAAGAAAAGAAAGAAAGAAAGAAAGAAAGAAAGAGAGAGAGAGAGAGAGAGAGAGAGAGAGAGAAGAAGAGAGAAAGAGAGAGAGGGAGGGAGAGAGAGAAAGAGAAAGAGAAAAAGAGAGAGTGAGGGAGTGAGACAGAGAGAGAGAGAGAGAGAGAGAGAGAGAGAAAGAAAGAGAGAGAAAAAAAGAAAGAGAAAGAGAACGAGAAAGAGAGGAAGAGAAGAAGAGAGAAAGAGAAAAAGAGAAAAAGCGAAAAAGAGGGAAAGAGAAGAAGAAGAAGAAGAAGAGAGAGAGAGAGAGAGAGAGGAAGAGAAGAAGAGAGAAAGAGAAAGAGAGGAAGAGAAGAAGAGAGAAAGAGAAAAAGAGAGAAAGAGAGAAAGAGAGGAAGAGAAGAAGAGAGAAAGAGAAAAAGAGAGAAAGAGAAGAAGAAGAAGAGAGAGAGAGAGAGAGAGAGAGAGTGAGGGAGGGAGACACAGAGAGAGAGAGAGAGAGAGAGAGAGAAAGAAAGAAAGAAAAAGAGAAAGAGAACGAGAAAGAGAGAAAGAGAAAGAGAGGAAGAGAAGAAGAGAGAAAGAGAAAAAGAGAGAAAGAGAAGAAGAAGAGAGAGAGAGAGAGAGAGAGAGAGAGAGAGAGAGTACACATAGACAGTTGCACCTAGTCACTCGGTCACACACCGGCACATACATAGAAGAGAGAGAGAGAGAGAGAGAGAGAGAGAGAGAGAGTACACATAGACAGTTGCACCTAGTCACTCGGTCACACACCGGCACATACATACTCTCTCTCTCTCTCTCCCTCTCTCTCTCACACACACACGCTCTGTGACACAGGAACAGATATGCACTAGGATGTCCGAATCGGTTGAGCTGTCGAGACGAAACTATGTGCGTGTGAGGCTGTGTGCATGTGAGGCTGTGTGAGAGTGAGGACATTCGTCAAGCAGTAATGGGAGGGATTTGAATGTCATAAAAATCAGGATGCGCAAAATATACCGCATACCTACTTCCCTAGTTACTTCCTTACAGCTTTTACAATCTCACGTCACACGCTTCTGTACAACATGCACTGCATACACTCAGGCCATAAAGTTTCAAAAACAGCACCAGCAGTCGAAGGGGCAGTCTGGAGTTCCTCCTCCTTGACCTGCATTACAAACGAACATCGGAGGCGTGGGTGGCAGACTTATACTGTGAAGCTCGCTGCGCATGCCTCGATCCTCACTATCTGAGACAAAGGTTTGTACACCTGCTGAAGTGTCTTCTGCGTATGGTAGCTCCTTTTAGGAGCAGCTGAAGAGCAGAAGGACGCTGCTCAGGAATGGGAGGAGCTCCAGCGAGAGAAAAAAGGAGATCTAACAGGAG
>JAHBMJ010002952.1:81447-93321 GCA_018398765.1 Chromera velia
CTCTCTCTCTCTCTCTGTGTGTGTGTGTGTGTGTGCGCGCGCGTGCGTGTGTGTGGTGTGTGTGGTGTGTGTGGTGTGTGTGTGTGTGTGTGTGTGTGTGTGTGTGTGCATGTGTATGTGCATGTTTGTTTGTGTGTGTGTGTGGGCGGGGGGGGGGGCCCTTGTCTGCCTGTCTGTCTGTCCTCTGTGTGTGTGACACGCGCGAACGTCAGCCGTACAAATGCATGCACGTTCACGTGAAAATGATGGAAGCTTGTGGAGAAATCAGTCTGATCTCTTGTGGAGAAAACAGCTGAGGCCTTCTGCCTTGTGGTGCTCAAACAGCTGCAATGCCTGCTGTAAATGAAGTTCGTGTCCGCATCCTTGCGGCTGCTGTTGTTCGCTAGGAGAGAACAGACGTTTTTTGTTTTAGTCGTTCGTCATAGCAATGCCACGCTTGTATGAATTATCAATTACGTTGGCGGTTGCAGGGTGTTCAAGCGGCCTTCTACCTTCTGTTCGGCATTGGTATTATCATCATGGCTCTGGCGGTGCTTGACCTGATTTTCACCTGGCTCTGCCGGGGTATCCCCCTCCGTCGACCAACCGAGAAGAGAAAGTTCCCGGCCAGCGGAAGGGCCTGCTGTTTGTGGTCCTGCTTCCTGACCTACGCAGTCCTGTGTCTTCTTCTTGGAGGGCTCCTTCTACCGATTGGCGTGATTGTCGGAGACCTGTGCAATTACTTGGATAACGAATGGTACACATCGGCACAGGTACGTCATGTTTGTGCGTGCGCGTATTCTGCTTGTTTGACTCTCGGCCTCACGGAGGAGGGGTTTTGCCAGCGCACGGGAGAGTTTGAAGCTGCATGTCGCACTGCTATTGCATGATGCTCTGTGTGACGGAAGACACCAACTCAGCCTCATAAGAGGTCGGGGCGAACTCTCCATGTAAGACCGTCCAGAGACAAGCAGAAAGAGTGTGGCAATCCGTCGCCACGGGAAGGCTTTTCCTTATCTCTCAGCCAACAGCGTTCATCGCCAGCACGGGATCTCACAAGTTGATGTCCATGATAAGTGTTGATTTCCGTTTTCACTCACATTGGTCATCTCCATCTGAGTGCAGATCAGCGGATCCACACTCCTGACAGACGGACAGGTGAAGGACATCGCCACCACGTGCTTCTCCTCCGATGGCGACAGAGAGCTGATGACCACGCTAGGCCTGACAGCCGACTTTGAGTTCAAGGACGAAATGAGACAGAACTTCACCAAATTGCAGGCCCTCTATCCTGCAGGAAACCTCGTCCCCTACACCACATACGGGACCTCCCCAGAGGATGCTCAAACTAAAGTCCGTCGATCACTCTGTCGGGATGGCTTCCGTGGGTTCAGCAGGCTTTCCCCCCCAGTCGATGGTTTTGAATTTCTTTGTGCACACACGGAGAATCACCCCAGCCCCCAAAGCAGCAGAGAAAAGCACTATTTCCCCTTCCGCTCCTCCCCCCCCCTCAGTTTGTCTGTCTATGTGTGTCCGTGTGTATGCATGTGTACACGTTTGCGTGTGTGTGTGGATGTGTGCGTGTGTATGTGGATATGTGTGTGTGTGTGTGTGTGTGTGTGTGTGAGTGTGTGAGTGCAGGGATCCGATCTGGATTACGACATCGACGGCACCACTTCGGGAGACGCCGTTGACACCGGGGCCCTGTACAGAATTGCGTACACGATGGCAGGCCAGATCGATTGTACGTCCGTCCGTCCGCCCGCCTGTTTGAAGAAAGGAAACCTTCTTTCACTGTAGCATGCTCGCCTGCTCTATCAAATTCTTGTCATTGAATTTTGAGAGAGGTAGGTGAAGACGGAGAGCGACTGACCCGAACCGATAAATCAGAATCTTCTTTGTCTACATTCCCTTCTGTTGGGCTCATAACTCTTTCGTTGATGCATGCGTTTTTGTATCCTTCTTTGTGTGGTGCGCTGCAGATCCCTTGGTTATTATGGACAATGTGATTGACGGAATGAAATGCGGTCAGTAAGCTTGTGTGTTTTAGCATACGTAGATGCGTGTCCACCTGCCTGTCTGCATAGTTGAAATGACAACTTCCTTAAGAAAGTCGCGTCTTTACGCTCTTTTTGATGTTTTATTTCTGTCTCCCATTTTTCCCGCTGACATCCTTTTCCAGTCATCATATTGTTGCGCGCATGTTTCTGCTGGTATCACGGATGCTGCATCAATCAACTTTGCATGATCTCTTTCGGCTGCCTCCGGTTCCTTCCTTCTTTCCTGTCTGCAGGTGTCTTCTTCCAAGCACGCGAACACTTCACCAACCAGTTGTGCGGAAACTTCTTTGCAGGATGGGTGAGTGCCTCGATAGATTCGCGTCCTGCAGTCTCATCTCTGATCCGAAGTGTGCCTCTTCATCCATTCGTTTCTGTCTTCTTCTCTCTAAATTCGTGTCCCACCATAGCCCCCCAAGGAGATAACTTTCAAAAGAAGAACATGACTTGGACTCGTCTGTATCCTGTGTCTCTGACTCGAAGCGGTCCACACATACTTCTTTCTCTTCGTCGTTGCTGTCGTGCAGACAATCACCGCCCTGTGTTCCGTTGTGGTCGGGTACCTGTCGGTTGTGCTCTTCGGAGTCTTCTACGCCATTTACAGGTGAGCAAACAGACACGAAGTTGAGCTGTGCTTTCTTCCAAAATTCATTATCTTCTCATCCCCTCGAATTTTCCAAAAAAGGAATCAGGCACGTACAGCTTCGAAACATTGTTCGGCCCCTTGACGTCTACCTGCCTGTCTACCTACCTGCCTGTCTGTCCGTCTGTCTGTCCGACTGTCTGTCTGTCTGTCTGTCTGTCTGTCTGTCTGTCTGTCTGTCCGACTGTCTGTCTGTCTGTCTGCCTGTCTGTCTGTCTGTCTGTCTGTCTGTCTGTCCGACTGTCTGTCTGTCTGGCTGTCTGTCTGTCTGTCTGTCTGTCTGTCCGACCAACTGACTGTCTGTCCAACTGTCTGTCTGTCTGTCTGTCTGTCTGTCCGACTAACTGACTGTCTGACTGTCTGACTACAAAATAAGACATGTGCCTTCTCATTCAATTCGAGACGTTCTTCTTTTCGTTGCTTCCTTCCCGCAGATTCCTTCGGAGTTCCCACATTCTCGACAGACAGCTACTCGAGGCAGCACGGAAACCGACAAAGGTGGCAGACGCAATCGCACCTTCCCCTCAGTTGGTTGTCAGGAAGGACGAAGAGGAGAAGAAGCCCGCACCCCCCCCCGAGACGGAGCAGGCCTTCAAGGTTCCCGAGATCGACGAACCCGAAATCGACGAAGAGCAGCCCGAGGTCCCCGTGGAGCCCCCTCAGAGAGACGACTTCGACCCGCCGCCCGAACCCGATGGGCTCTCTCCCGTCGCCGCCAGCTCACCCGACGGACAGGCGCCGCCTGCTGCCAGTCAATCAATTGTGCCTGATGCCCAGGTGCACAGATTGATGAGTGAGGTGGACATGATGGATGCTGAGCTGGATGATCTTTTGGATTAATTGATTTGCTTTTCGGGGAGGGGAGGGAACTGAAGGGCTGCATGGTACTTACTGGGGGGGAAAGGAGTTTTGGGGTCTCTCGTCGGTCTGTGTTTCATGAGGAGAGGAGAGAAAGCCGCAAGACAAGGCATCATTCAGGGGAGGGAAGGAAAAAGGGGTTGCAGGGAAATTTGCAAGGAAGGCAAAAGGCCTCAGAAACACGGCGCCAGAGGAATTTGATCATTCATTCACTCATCCGAGATCTCTTAAATCGACCAAACATGAACAGGAGGGGAAGGCAGACTCGCCAGACTGCTTTCGAGAAGCATCGTGAAATTGCCCTTCTAGCAGATATAGAACAGAAAAACAGCAAGAGACAGTGGAAAGGTGACAAAAACAAACAATAAAAAGGGTCAACAGGAGCAGGCAAATACGCATTATGGAGCGCGGGGGAGTGACCTTGCTTTTGTTCAAATCAGAAAGAAAGAAAGAAAGAAAGAGTCGGGACAAGAACAGAGGGCCGGGGCTGTATGTAAACAGAATTTACAGATAGACAGACAGACAGACAGGCAGTGAGTGTGTGTGTGAGAGAGAGAGATGATGATGAATCAGTGCTCTCTCAATCTATCCGTATTGAGACCAAACAGTCAAAAGTCTCAATCGAGCCACTTCGGCCCAACGATCTATCCCAAGTAAATTAATTGTCCGCTTTCTTGTACCGCGGGCTTGCCTGTATTTACATAATTCAGACTCGTTTCCTATTTTCCACACTAAGACATCCAGGACAGGACCATCCTCTCCCATCCCGACATCATTTAATCGCCCGCTCCCTTCCTGTCCATTGAGGATGACCCGAAGTGCCGCCTACGGCAGGATCAACAGAGAAATGTTTGTATCAGATCAGATCAATGCAGATTGAGTCCGATACATCAAAAAGGAAAGGGAGGTCCTGTCGCATGTCACCCCATATTATCCCCCCTCTGTTGATGCACGCAGATCGAACAAGCAACCGTTAGACCTTTACTGCACTCATGTCACGATCAACCCCTTTGAGTACTCATTGTCTTTGAGTACAAATCTTTGGCTTCATAGACCCTTTCTGCCCTCTTTCAGACTATAAGTTCGTCTGTTCCACTTCTCGTTCGATCCCCTTGTTTCCATCAACTTTCCTCCCTCTTCTTTCCCGCTTTGCGCCCTGTGTGTCAATTTAATGGCCAGGATGGTGGTCTCACGATCGCCAACACCCTCTCCTGTGTGAATCTCTCTGTTTTGCTCCCTTTCTCTGCATGTTTGCCTGTCTTGTCTGTCTGTTTAGCTGTCTCTATGTTCAAGGTAGCCGACCTGTCTTGCTCGTTGATGATATGAGACGGTGGTGATTAATACTGGTCGAACTTAAGCTGATAATACTGTATGTTGCTTTCAATTCTATCAACAATTAGGTATCGTATAAATTAAGAGACTATGAACTTTCGTAAAGATAAAAGCCTAATAAGACTGCTTTTATGTGACCATAATGTTTTTTTAATAAAGTGATCGTGAAACAATTTGTTTTTACGGTACCATATAGCATCATATTACACAATACGTAACATAGTGAGGCGAGCCACGGGACCGGCCAATCCCGGGGTGAGCCGAACTAACGTGCACCGCCGCCGCACGGGACGCCCGCAGCTCAGAGACCAACACACGCACGCAGGCTCATGGAGGCGCCGCCATGCCAGTCTGTATTAGAAGAGAATTAAATAAAATAGAAATAAAATGGAATTAATTCAATTAGCTGTGTATAGCCTGGATTGAGTAAACAACAGTTGCTTGCAAAGCTTCTAGAAGCAGTTTGGAAGTGAACCTTGAACTGACAGACTTTCTGTAGTAGAAACCCAACCTAACTAAGTGCGCTCACTTAGGAGAAGAGGAGTTACCTCCTTACGTGGTAGCACAGAGCCTGGTTGATCTCTCCAGGACTTCTGTTGCTCGGTCTGATCCTGTAACAGTCATCTTCTTTCTTGGCAAGTAAATTCTTTTCTTCTCCCAAGACTCTCTCTCGATGGAGCAGGTTCTGCAGCAATTGCTGAAAGGGCAGCAATTCATGCAGCAGCAGATGATCCAGGTGCAGCAGACGCAACAACTTCAGCAACAACAGATGGACGCTCTGGGAGCACAGCAGCAACAAACAGCCACCGACGGGGGCCCAATCCATCAACAGCAGCAGCAGACACCAGAACAGCAGCAGCAGCAGCGGATGAATCAACAGCCGACTTCTCCACCTCCCCAGCGGTCGAACTTCAAGGCGAAAGAGCCGCTGGTGTTTCATGGGGACCGGAAGTTGCTCGAAGGTTAGGTCGTGGATATGAGGGAATACATACAGCTCTCCGATATTCAGGTGTCGAAGCAGTTGGGGTCTGTACGTCAGTACTTCTCCCGATTCCTCAAGCAATGGTATGATAAGACGCAGAGGTCCGCCTCTCCTTTTGTTAACGTAGAAGATCTCTTCACCCGTCTGTCCGAGCGTTTCCCCGATCCAAACAAGCAGACAGACTTGAGAGGGGAAGTCCGGAACGTCCGTTGTCAGGACAATGAGGGGGTTCACAAGTACTCTGTCCGATTTAACGATATTACAGAAGGAATCGTTGATGTGAGTGAGATCGATTTGATGTACGACTATATTCGGGGCCTTCCGGATGAGGTGAGGAAGGAAGTGAGGAGGAGGAAGCCTGACAGTCTCGATGCTGCAATGAAGGATGCAGAGGAGGCCGAGCAGCTGTTGAGTGGGGGGAGAAAGAAAGACTACGGGGGTCAGGGCAGAGACGGGTGAAGTGATTCGCACCCGCCTTTGCGACCTCAGTCCCAATCGAATGATGGGCCCGTCCCGATGGATCTCAACCGAATCTCCCAAATTTATTCCCTTTCCCAAGATGAGATTAAGAGGCACATTCAGGAGAATAGGTGCTTCAATTGTCACGCAGTGGGACACTCTGTACGCCAGTGTAGGAACCGCAAGCAGTAACAGCAACAACAGGGTCCTAGGGGTCATGGGGGTCAGAGAAATTTCTACGGAGGTCAAGGACGCATGCACAACTCGCAGAGTGGGGTACAGCAGCACTACGGTGGTTCGGCATAGGGACAGTGGGGGAATCCAGTCATCCCGCAGGGGCTTATGCCTCCCCCTGGACTGTGCCCACCACCGCAGTTCCAGGGGAACCCTCCCCAGTGGTCACAGCGCCAGTAGCAGAATGCACCCCCGAGAGGGATGTACTCCACGACTGGGGGTAGGACAGGCAGGAGGGGGAAATTGATCACCTTCCACGGCACAGCGAATGGCATCCCGATCCGTACCCTTTGGGATCTAGGGGTGGACTCCATTTATGTGGGCAAGAGAGTCGTTGAGGCCGGGGAGTTCCGTTTGTCCGCCTTGGAGCCCTCCACGTGCAAAGAGGGCATCCGTCTCGATGGTGCGCAGGCTCTTTCGACTACTGTCCAATTGGAAGCGCCTGACATCGATCTGAGAATTCAGGACTTCGCAGCCCCCCTGACCATGACTGTACTCGATCTGGACGAAGATTATGATGTGGTCCTGGGGATGCCCTTCTGTGAGACCTTCAAACCCCTTCCCGATTTCAAAGCGAAGTCTCTCTTCATCGCTGCAGATCGTTCTCCCTCCGGGTCGCAGTTCATACTGTATGACTCGGAAATCTACCACATTCCGGGGGCCGAGCCTGAGCCCCTGACCCACAGAGAGATCCGTAGGCTTTCCAAGAAGGAATCTACCACCTTCCGGTGCTACCGTCTTGAGGTCCGCCCTCTTTCCTCCGTTTCCTCCCCCCTGGAGGTCAACCGAATCCAAGGAGCCACGACACAGAAACCCCCGCCTCTCTCGTCTTTCCCACCCGATCACCCGGTCAATTTGGATGATTACACAGATTTCCGCAGGGAAGTGCAGGAGGAAAGAATGAGGCCGGGGATGAGAAAGGTTCTGGAGAAGCATTTCAGCATCTTCCCGAATGAGATTCCCACCCTCCCGTCCAAGAGAGAAGTCGAGTGTCACATCAAACTCGAGCCAGGTCACCGCCCCCTTGCTCGAGCTCCGTATAGGCTCACCTACGGGCAGCTCGATGAGCTTCAAAAACAGTTGGAGTCGTGCTTGGCCAAGGGTCAGATCCGCCCTTCCAACTCCCCGTCTGCTGCCCCTGTCCTTTTTATCACGAAGGCTGACGGCACTCAGCGTATATGTATTGATTACACGCAGCTGAACAAGATCTGTGTGAGGGACAGATATCCCCTACCGCATCCGGATGACTTGATTTCCCGTCTGCACAGGGCCAAGTACTTCTCGTCTCTCGACTTGAGACAGTACTTCCATCAGATCCGGGTGGCCGAGGGTGACGAGGAGAAGACTGCTTTCATAACAAGGTACGGCACGTTTGAGTGGCTGGTCATGCCGTTTGGTTACTCAATGCGCCCGGTATCAGCATGCGTATGATCAATAAGACATTGCACCCTTTGTTAGACAGGTGTGTAATTGTTTTTATTGATGATCTCTTGATTTTCAGCCGCACTCCTGAGGAACACGAGAGAGACGTGGAGGCCGTCCTCCAGCTCCTCGCCGACGAGTCTCTCTATGTCAAACTGTCGAAGTGTGATTGCTTCTGGACGGAAGCCAAGTTCCTGGGGCTGGTCATCAGTGAGGGTGGATTCAGGCCTACGCCTGAGAAGGTGCAGGGACTCCAGGACTTCCCCAAGCCGACCGACCGCACTTCACTGCGTCAGTTTTTGGGGTTAGGGAATTGGTTTCGGAAGTTTGTTAGGGGGTACAGCCAGGTTGCTTCTCCCTTTCTCTCTCTTCTCCGCACCTCAATCCCCTTTGTGTGGGAGCCTGTGCATGATCAGGCATTCGTTGCTCTAAAGAAAGCCGTCCTTGAGCTTGCCACCCTTACACTGCCTGACCCCAGTCAGCCTGTCTACATTGCACACGATGCCTCACAGTCGTATCAAGCCATCGGGGCAGTTGCTATTCAGCGCTGTCAGAAGACAGGGGCATACCGTCCACTTGCCTTCGGCTCCTGCCGCCTGACCCCCACCGAGGCACGCTACCCAGTGAGGGAGTTTAACTTAGAGCTGTTGGCGATTGTCTATTTTGCAAAAGTTTGGCGTCATTTCCTGATGCCCGGGTCGGAGTTTTGGACAGATCACAAGAGTTTGGAGAATTTGGGGAAGTCGTTCGAGCACTGCAGTCTGCGTGTGAGACGGTGGATTGAGTTTCTGGAGGAAGTGGCGGTTCCGATCAAATATATTCTGGGAAGGGCGAACATCGTTGCCGACATACTTTCCCGCAATCCGCCCCTTTTGGTCCAGTCTTCCCCTTCTGCCCCTTTGCCATCTGTCAGAGTGAGGCAACCTACCCCGCCGACGGTCAGTCAGGCCGACGGTCCTGACGACGATGAGGTCCCAGGGCTTGAACCTGAGTATGAGGATGAGGGGGCAGTTGTTGGCGAGACCCGTTCTTTGGGGGGGGGGCACGGGGGCACTGAGCAGCATCAGTGCCGGACAACCTTGAAGGTTGAGGGAGATGTTGAGCTGCAAAGACGCTGCAGAGAGGAGTATGCAAACGATCCCTGGTTTGCCCCGGTGCATGCTCACCTGAAGAATTCCCCAAACAAACTTCCCTCCCCTCATCTGGTGCCCCGTTTGAAAGGTCTCTCTCTGAAAGAGGGTCTGTTGTTCCGGGGGGACCGCTTTTGTGTCCCTCGCTCACAGCGCACGGCTCTTATTCGGGAAAGCCACTCATCTCCAGAGAGTGCACACTTTGGGGTCGGGAAAACCTACAGTCGAATGGCAGAGAGATATTTCAGGCCTCAGATGTGGAGAGATGTACGCAGATTCATTCGTGCCTGTGATCCCTGCCAGAGAAGCAAAGCTCCCAGCCGAGCGCCTCCCGGTCTTCTCCGACCGCTCCTTATTCCCAACCATCCATGGGAAGTCACCCAAATTGACTTCCTCGTTGGACTGCCTGCCTCTGGGGATGAACAGTTTGACTGTAATGGAGATTCTACGAAATTGAAAGTCTCTTCCAACAGCTAAGATCCTACGTTGTCTGTGCACAAATATGTCGGTAGGAGCACACGGTCAATCTACCATGATAATCCAGTACAATCCAACAGGCTGCTGTCTGATTCAATTAGAATTTATCGAATACATGCTAATTACATGACATACAAAAAAAACGCATGCATGCAAAAAACCATCGGAGACTGATGCTTCGCATACACGCCGAGCTAAATATTAATAGCTCGAAATCAGCATGCCAATTAATCGTAGTATTACGTCAATCCTTGCAAGCCAATGGATAGACCGTAGGCATGATTAGAGTGTCCCGCGCGCGATGCTCCTCCATATCCCTACCGCTGTCTTTTGTGTATCGCTGACGGTTCTCAGGTGCACTTGCGGAAGCAAACGACAACAAAAGGCCGTAACGTTGAAAATTAGTCATATGTAGATTATTTTAGAACAAAACAAAGAAAGAACAAACGCGCCTTCCAAAGAGAACGAAAACTATCATCATCAGTCCGACGGACTACAGACATGAACAAATCAAGCAAAAACGAAACAGGCCATCTCAAAATATACAACTCCAAAAACAGAAAAGTAAGTTCGTCAACCAGGATAACCGCAGATGCATTACAAGAAAGAAGTGTCCGGATAAGATGAGAGGATATTAGGCCCTTCTTGGCCGAAACAGAAGGAACACAGGAGAAAGCATGCATCAGACGCACTCTACGAAGTGAAGGTAGGTTAGGAAAAGACGACCATCCTCCAGAAATGGGCAACAGAGAAAAAGCAACCAAATCACGAAAAAAATTAACAAGAACATCACGGTTAGGATTAATAGCAGCAAAAAGCAAAATCGAAGGAGATTCCGGCAAAGGGAAAAGACGCAGACCAAGCACCGTAGATCCTTTTTGACGCTCTAAAACGTATGCAGGACTGTAAAAATCTTCCTCAAGTAACTTTTCCATCATGGGGTCATCCGGCACGTCACTCATACCACAGTCAGACCTAAAAACAATCGTTCTATCGTCCATGTATCTCCCTGCCATCCATTTCTCCCCCCCCCATGAAGGCTTCGATCTCATTAATACAACAGAGTACTCTTTCCATGCGGCAAAAAATCGGGCCCCACCAAGAGAGCATGGACTCCCTTGAGGAAAACCTTCATGCTGTCTGACCATCCTCCCTCGAACTCGAATTATATTTAAAACAAAATCAAGATTAATTATATGAGCCAGCATATTAAGAAGGCAAGAAAGTGCATTCGCGTAATTGCAGTGGGAGGATAAAAAAGTAATAGGTTTTAAGTAACGTCTCCGAGAATACCACTTCTCACCCTCTTCCGGACCCGCCTCCTTAATACAAAAAGACTTATGGGTCGGCAACATAACAAAACGATATCTAGAGGAAGAATGAATGAAATGAACAAAGTCATTCAAACAAGAAAGGAAATCAGCTCTAGGTAGAGAGGGAAAAAATGCCTTGATGTCGTCCACCAGCAGATCAAGTCCACCCCGAGGCCAATATAAATTAGAAAAAACATAAGAGCCACGATCTGCAAGTCTCCCAAACCCTGAATTAAAGATCCCAACCTTATCCTGAAAAGCAAAGACAGAGTCAAAGTCACAATGTGGCGAAAAGTAAGAAAGACAGCCATTCAAAGCCTTGCAAAGGAAAGAGAAAATCTCACGTCTGGTGTATCTCTTATAAGATACCAATGGCCTGTACTTCAAAGAGGACCAAGACTCAGGGAGCTCCCCCTCAACTCCCCAAGACTTGCGTTTCACTCAAAGGATCCCAATCCCAAAGTGGTGTTTCTTCCTGTCGAATTTCTTGAACTGATTTAAAAAAGACACCCATGCATCCTTTTTATTCAGAAAACCATTCTCCAGAAGGTCTAGAGAAGCAGAAAACTCAGCCTCCCCAATTCTTCTATAAGAAGAATCAAAAAGAAAAGCTCTTGCCACTGCCTCAATGTATTTCCTCTTACACAAAAAAGCCAGATCTCCTCTGGCCTTGTCAACTGGCACAACCGCTAGAGTAGTCAACAACTCTCTGATTGCCATAGACTTCCTTGGGACGGCCGGCCCCTTTCTCATTTGCCTGAGCATACGAAAGCGTTGAAACTCACCGCTCCCGAAGGTTGGCAATCATTGTAGGAGACAAGACCCCTTTCATCGACCTACCTCTTGTATTCTCCCTCCCCCTCCCCCTTCCCATTGTCCTTCCTAGACCAACCCCCTCCCGAGTGCCACCATCAGAAGTGAGAACAGAACGGAGGAAAGACTCAATACCCTTCGAAACAACATTCCATGCACCAGTGTTAGGCCATAA
>JAHBMJ010002953.1:0-14484 GCA_018398765.1 Chromera velia
CCTCAAAAACCCAGTTGCCCAAATACTTATATTTACTCACCGCTTCCACTGGTCTGCCTTCATAAAGAAAAGGGGTCCGGGGCACTAGGTCGGGGTGGGGGGAGGAGAGACGCATAACTTTTGTCTTCTTTAAATTCACCTTCAGGCCGTGCTCCTTACAATAGTCCTCGAGGCGAGACAGGCGTTTCTGCAAGTCAGAAGCACTGTGAGCAAACAGAACAAGGTCGTCAGCGTATCCGATGCTTTCAATTAAAACGTCAGACAGTCTGACAGGAGTCTCTCCATCAGTACCCCCAGCCGAGCTTTGATTCCTGTTTTCATTATCGGAGCTGACAGACTTATGCAGATTGTTGATGAAAAGAAGAAAGAGGAGAGGAGAGAGAGGATCGCCTTGTTTTACTCCTCCGCCTTTTGAAAAGCATTCTGTTGCCCCATCTACCCGAGCCTTCACCTGACTATACATCGAATGAATCATCCAAACATCGGCTTGGCTTACTCCTTCCTCCCTGAGCCTCTCTAACATTTTGACCCGAGGAACTGTATCAAACGCCTTGCTGAAATCAACAAACGCGGCAATCAGAGGGCTCTTCTTCTTTTTGGAGCTGAGAATTAACAAAGACAGAGCAGCGAAGGCCTCCCTTATCCCTACTCCCTGTCTGAAGCCGAGCTGCCTTTCGTCAATTTTCACCTCTTTCCTGATCTTTGAGTCCATCAATAAAGCAAAAATCTTACCCAGAAGCCCCACAATGTAGATCGGGCGCCATTCATTACAGTCGAGACTCGGCGGACCCTTGGGGATGGGAGCAATGCACAATACATTCCAGCGTTCAGGCCAAAAAGAAAAAAGGTGAAACAAGTTGAAAAAGACAAAGAGCAGCAAGCGGGAGAGAGGAGAAAAACCAAAACATAACGAGAGGTGACAGGGGCCAACCCTATCTAAACCCAGCGCCTTCTTTGGGTCAATTCCTTTCAGTGTTTCCTCGATCATGTGTATAGAGAAGGCGGGCTGAGAAGGAGGGGGGAAGGCCAGACCAATAGGTGCAGGCGGAAGACCAGGACCGTCGAAGACCCCTGCCCAGAACTGAGTGAAAGAAGATGCAGCGGATTTATTATGATCCCCTCCCCTCTGTGTTTTGATTTTCCTGTTTCATTGCCAAACTTTCGAGGGGTCAACTGCTACTTCTCTAGCTAGCCTCTCTGCTGTCTGTTGCTCGAGCTTACTCCTTTTTGCTGCAAACAGTCGAGCTCTTTCCCTTCTCAGTTTGACAGATTCTTTTCACAGAGGGTGAGAAGGGTTCGGAACATGTTTTGCCTTTTCCTCTGCCTCCTTCACCTTCAAATGAATCAGGCAGCATTGAGGGTCCCACCAAGCCTGACGGGTGCTCTGCTTTCTCCCAGACTGTCTTTCCTTCTTAGATGCCTTTCCCCCGTCTACTACTGTACCCACTTTACTGTCTGCCAGCCTTTTTTCCCAGGAAAGACCCAACTGTTCCAATTGGTCAAGATGAGAAGCCTTGCTGAGAGAGTTGGGGGGGGGAGCATTCTGAGGGGGAGGTAGTTGTGGGGGAAGGGGTGGTGGGTCAGGGGGAGGTGGGATAAGGGGAACAACTTAATCTCCTTCGCGCAGTTCGTTTACCCCTCTGTCGAACAGGCCGGGAAAAACCATCTCAGAAAACGGTAGGACCGCTCAGGCGAGAGGAATCATTTTATCATCAGTCACCGGGGAAGTTCTATTAACAGTAAGGAGAGGGGGGAGAAAAGAGAAATTCTTTTCGCCCGTGGGGGCATGCGGAGGATTAGAAGACATAGAGGGAGGAGATGAATCAAGAAAAAAAGAAAGAGAAAGAATAACATGTTGAGGGGCAAAGTCAGCTTCCAGGTTTGAAGTGGCAGAGGACCAGGCTGTCAAAAGAAAAGGATCTACAAAAAAGTGATCAATCGCTGTTGTTTCTTCTCCTACTTTAAAAAAGGTGCACGGGCCCAGAAAGGAGACATCAACACCCAGCCTCTCACATTTCAAGGATAGGCCCTGGAGAGGAATTAAGTTAGAGCGTTCACAAAGACGGATCAGCCAATTCCCTTGCTCGTCAGGTTGACTGCCATGGCGGCAGGCTGACAATCGAGAGGGCTTGCAAGCATCAACTTCGTTCTCTTCTTTGCTTTCATCAGTGGGACATAGCATTCTTTCCCAAGTCAGCCCTTCCGGCACCCGAGTCCCTAGCTTGCCGTTCATGTCCCCAACCAGGATACGCAAATCCTTGAGAGGTACCTGACACAGTACATCGATCACACCCTCTCTCTCTCTGTCTCTTTGCTCCCTGTCTCTCTGTCTCAGGTCAGACCCTCTAGGTAGAAAGTACATACCGAAGACATGGAGGACTCTCGTGGCTGACTCCCCCCCTTCTGAGGGAGAAGGCACATTCACTGACAGACGGACCAGATTTTGACCCACCAGCTCCCACCTTGGCTGCAGTCCATGAACTAAAGAATTCCTGACTAGGATGCATACACCCCGTGTCCTTGCTTCCCCGATGGTTGCGGCTTTCCTTCTCGACCCTTCTGCTTTGATTTTCCTTCTCAACCACTCAAAGTGATCGAAATTATGCCCTGTGTGAGTGGATGTTCTTACGGGCATGGAAGGGCACTTCGTTTCCGTCAACACCACAATGTCTGCCTGGCAAGCGGCCAGCCACCGCTCGAGAGCCTTGCTTCATATGCGTGACCCTAGCCCCCCCACATTTACCGTTTTTATTGTGAGTTTCCTTCTTCCTGAAGCCATGAGACCAGACTTCATATCGTAAGAAGGAGAGAAAATATTGTGGGAGGATGAGGATGCAGAAGAAAAGAGAAGGGAGGGGGGGGACGGCTGAAAGACCCATTAAGGGATTGAAAAGGTTGCAGAGGGGTGCACCAGTGGGGCAGAAGCAGAAGCATATGCAGAAGCCGAAGCAGAAGAGGAAGAAGAAAAAGAAACAGAAGCAGAAGAAGAAGAAGAAGAAGAAGAAGAAGAGGAAGAAGAAGAAGAAGAAGAAGAAGAAAAAGAAGAAGAAGAAGAAGAAGAGGAGGATGAGGAAGAAGGAGAAGAGGAAGAGGAGGACGACGATACTGCAACCGGAGGGGGGGGAAGGTTGGAAGGAGAACCTGCATGACGCTTTTGTCGGTCTGAAACTTCACACTTTCTGAGTCTGCATGCTTCCCTGCGACCGGCCCAGAAGGCACACACCAGACGCTTCTCGTCTTTCTTTAGTTAATCTGCGCTTATCCATGCGAAGTTGGAAGCGCTCCTCCTCCAAAAATCATATTCTCTTCTCTTTCTCTTTCCGCTCCTCACTGCACGAATTCTTGCAGAAGAGCGTGAGCCTCCATGTATGAGGGCTCGGTCCTCCTCGTCCCTGTCATTAGAAGATCTAGAAGAAGAAAAAGAAGAATCAAAGACAGAAGAAGAGGAAGAGGGGGAAGGCGAGGATAAAAAATCACGCTCATGTCTCCTCCTACGGCGTTCTCTTTCTTGTTGTCTGTCCTCATGCAGCTCTCGTCGAGGGGCGGATATGAGATTCTTTCCATTTAGGGGGTTATTGCAGCACCCTTTTTTGAGACAGTTGCAATCGACGCAGGGTCTTGCTGGGAGAGATTCCGACCCTCTAGCGCATGAGCATCTGGATGACAGACGACATCCACCTGCTGAAGCCTTGCAGTTACAACATTTCCCTTTATGGTTCCCCCCCCGTCTGTTACGGCCCTGCTTATCGGGCTTTTCCCTGCCATTCTCTCTCTTTTCATTTCTCTCCTTTGCATCATATCTCTCCTTCTCTTTACTTCTCTCTCCGTCCCCCAATTTGCTACCTGAGGCCTGTTTGTACGACTATTGCTCCTCCTGTCCACATTCTCTCTGCGGGGGGGGTAGGAAGGAAAAAGCAGAACGAGAACGGATGGGCGGAGGGAGAGGGAGAGAGGAAGCTGAGGAGAAGAAAGAAGCACCATGAGGAACACCATAACTCGGTCCGCAGGCCGCTTGAACAACAGGCAGAGAGGACAGAGAGGAGCAAAAAGGAGGGGGTGCCACTGGAGGTGGAGTGAGAGGAAATGAAAGTGAGACAGGTGGAGAAGGAGCAGGAACAGCAAAGTGAGGAGGAGGAGGAGGAGGTTCAAGAGGGGGACGAGGAGCTTCCGGGGAAGGAGGCAGAGGGGGAGGTGGCGGAGGGGGAAGAAAATGAGATGGAGAAGGGGAAAGCAACGGAGGCAAGCAGAGGGTTGGGGCGGAGGGTTGAACAGAACCATGACAAGAATCCATGGATACAAAAGAAGGGGGGAGGATAACAGATGAGGACCGACCAAAAGCAAACTGAGGGGCAACAGGGAGAGAAAGGTATGGAGGAAGACATGTATATGGAAAGGATGCATCATACAGTAAACACGTATAGTTAATTCGTTGCTGCCTATCTAGATTCTTCCTTGTCCGTGCCCTTCCTCTGCTCTTATTAGACTTTCTTCTCATCTTTTTCCTCTGTGTCTGTCTCTTCTTCCGTGAAGTTTCCCCTCGAGAGTGAGGGAAGAAGGAAAGACACTGAGAGGGCCGTCTGCCTAATGTATCTGTACAAAGCTTTTTTGCGAACTCATCTGTTTCTGCCTGAAGTGCGCTCCATCTGTTGGTGCTCATCGTCTGTCTAACTGCATGCCTTTCTGCCTTCCAAGAACGAACCCTCCCCTTTCTTTTCTGCACAGTTCTCCATACCTCCGGCTCAGGAATTCCTACAAAGGCCTGGTCAGCACAAGGCAACCCGTCCCACCTGGGGCAAAATTCAGGAGGGGGGGGCATCGAGCAAAGGGGGGGGAAATCCGTATCCGCTCGAGGGTCACTTTCGGCATGTTCTTCTTTCCCTGCACAAAGAGGGAAGGAGAGAGAGCGGGCCGGAATGAGTTCATATGACAGAGCGGGCTGCCTCTCTACCTTTCCATCCGACCTTCTTCTCAGCGATAAGATTGACTCCGTCTGCGTATCTGGCTGACTAAATCTTCTTTTTGTGAGGGGTGTGAGGGCGGAGGAGAGATCATTTCCTTTCTGTCGATTCATTTCTCTGCATGCCAAAAAGTGTCCTTGCATCAGGCTATCTATTCCGCCACCTACTTGGCTGTCTATGTCTGTTTCCCTTTCTATCTGACTGTCGGAAACGGTTGACAAAAGCACAGGAGAATCGACCCACCGGGCCCGCTCCTCCCCAATCTCTGGTTGATGTGCGCGGCATACTTGGCAGGGAGGAGCTTTGCCCTCTCTTGGTTTCCGGTCCCAAGCCAGTTGTAACTCGTTCAAATCAAAGGGACCAGGTTTGGAGGGGGGCTGCTGGGGAGGCAAAGCCGAGGTAGGCAGGCAGACAGGCAACACGCTTCTCTCATGGAGGGATAGGGGTGTATCCTCCTATTAGGACACCGGGGGGGGAGGGGCATCCAAGCTTGCTCTGTTATGCTTATGGATGGCGGGACGGGCATCGGGCGCTTCGCGCCCGATGCGCCGGACACCGCCCCCCCTGGCGTCCGCTGCTACCGGCCCGTACAAGAAAGGATACCCCCCCCCGGTGTCCATGCGGAGTTGCCCACCGAGGCTAACGTTCAGCTTTTTAATGCATGCATGCATGCATGCATTTTTTTTCTTATAGAGGCCCATGCATGCAACGATGCTCCATAACAATATATACAATAACATGTTTTGTGTGTGTAAACTGGGGAAAGTCTCCCAAAAGAATGCGGACCATCTTTGGAACTCAAACCGCACAACCTATCCTCAACGTTCAAAATTAATTTCACCTCCCATGCACCTGAACGTGCCTGAACGGCAACACCCACCCAACCTTCCTCATTGAGTCCTCTGCCAATCAGCACCAGCCACTCAACCCAAAAAATTCGGTGAACACGCTCTGCTCTGCTGAATCGGATATCAGCTGATTTGAGGTAAACAAAGTGATTTTTTCTCCATGTGTCGATCAAGAAGGAAGTCAGTTTGTAAGTATAGATCGGAACAGAGACGGGAGTGAGGCTGGAAAGATGACATTCCTTTGAAGAGTGAATGGGACTTTTCTCGTCCTCGAACTCACTGCCTTTCAGGTGTGCACCAGGCGATGGATCCGAAGCCCCCCGCTTAGAAGAAGAGACAGAGACAGAGAGTGAGAGAGAGAAAGAGTGAGTGAGAGAGAGAGAGAGAGAGAGAGCTCCGAGTTATTTTCATTATGTATCTATAGATAGGTCGGACTTCGTGCCTGAAGGGGGTCCATAGGCTTGTCAGAACGTATCGGGGTGACTTCGCATTGGGGTAGTCAGGTGTTCCAACGTTTTCTTCTCCTTCCTCAGTCCTTCTCTTTGCACGCAATTGGTGTATTGCATTTACACATGGTGTCTCGATGGACCGAGATCGAGTACATGCATGTATGACTCTATCGCCTTTCCCTCTATCGCCTTTCCCTCTCCTCTCAGCATCTTTCACTGTTCAGAGATCGAAAAATTACTGATGACTTGCACAGTCATTGACAAGTTGCACATGAATGAGATCGCACACGATTGTTAACTAAGCTAGTAACATATTAGTAACATGATTAGTTTGAAGACACTTTTAATTAGTGTCTGATAGTTTAAGATATATTAGTGTTTTTGAGTTTTAAGATAGTCTTAGATAGTTAAAAAGATTTTAGGATATTGTATAGCTGAGAAGTTAGGAGTTTTTTTTGTCTACCATTATGCCTCACACCCCCCCGCCATCCGTAGTCCGGTGTTTTTAGATGACCTCATTCTGAATCACACTGGGGGGGGGCATCCACCCTCAGCTCTCGTAGCGCTGCACACCACCCCCCCCATGGTGTCATACACCCCTATATAGAGGGGGTGGCCCCTCACGTTATCGGCAGGCTGTAAAGATGGGCAGAGGGACTGGGGTAACGAGTCATTGGCAGGCTGGAGGGATGGGCAGAGGGACAGGGGTAACGAGTCGTCGGCAGGAGCTAGGGCAGGAGGGAAAAATTGGTTTGGGTAGGATAGGGGCTCTTTGATTGGCAGGAGCCCCCGAGACTGCCGCGTCGCAGGATGAGATGATCTGCAGAGAGAAAAGGTCCTGCCGCCCTTCTTCCCCTGAGGGTAGTTCAATGCCGGGGGGGCCGTGCCCCCCCGTTTCTTTCCCCCGATTCCCCCCCCTTCAGTCCATTGATGTGCATAAGGCTCTGCACAACAGAGGCATCTGTTCCCGATGGACCCGTTCCCATAGATACATCGGTGGGCGGGGAGGCCTGAGAGCGCTGCTGTGCTAATGATCTCGGGAAGAACGTGACTTGCCCCATCGCGCACCCCTCTGCTCTGGAGTGTGTGCTCTTCATCTCATCCTCTTCAGCTGCGGGCCCCCCTTCCCACCCATCAGCCCCGAACAACCTAGAGCAAGGAGCCCTCCTAGACATCTCCCCGAAGCCACCTCTCATCAGGATACACTCACCCCCGAACTTCGACCGAGCACGTTGGTCTTTCTCGACCGTGCCTGGATTCCCCCCGAACCCCCTTGCCCCACGTTTCGGCGTACCCGGTTTGTCCGCCCTGACGGGCTCTGGGGATAGACTGTCTTCAGCGAAACCGGGGGACCTCCAACTGCCCTTGAGAACGGGGTCCCTACCCCTGCCCTCTCTTTCATCATTCCTATCCATCTCTCCCCTGTCTGGCAGACCGGTTTGCCACTTCTGCAGAAACTCGTAGAGACGACGGGTGACAACTCTCTCCCCCTTGAGCCCCTTGGTTGCAGCATTCCAATCCTGGTAGACCTGGGCGTATTTGGAGATGAGGGCTTGTTGGGCGAAGGAGGCCTCCCTCTCCACCTCCGCATCGAGGGCTTTCTGTACCCGCACGAAGAGATGGAACAGTGGGATGGTACCCCGATGGATGAAGACCCTCCCCGTAGATGCCCTCTCGTCCGTTGAGAGAGAACTAGAGTCTGCGGGGGGCCAGAAGATCAACCTATCCCTATTCACTCCCTCCCTCTCCTTCACCAAATCCACTATATCTATCCAGTCCCCCCGATCACCGGAATCCAGAGTAATCTCGGCCTTGTGTCCCCCGTCCCTCTCTGTCCAGTACCTGAAGTGACGGATCTGGAGTTGCTGGGAGACCTGGGAGGGGTTTTCCTTTCCGGCGGCCTCGGCTAGATCGGAGAAGAACAGACAAACGGGGGTAAAGGATGAGAAGTCCTTCCTCTGTTAAAGGAAAGCGACCTACTTCACCCATCTTCCGTTTCCGTCAAGCACTTCTTTCTTCCTTTCATTCTCATAATCTATGATAGAGGCGACCGTGACCGCAGTGCATCAGGAGAAGTCAAAACTATGAATGATGAGATCACTGATCTTTCTTTCTCTCGTCTTGAACTCATCATCAATCATACGACCTATCTCTCTCTTCTCAAGTTTGGAGATCCTCGTCTCCGCTCTCTAGATTTTCTTGCCCTGCCCTTGGACTTCGTTATTTAACTTGTCCTGATTTTCCTTCAACTTTCTCTCTCTCTCATCCATTTTCTTTTCCATTCTTTGTTGAGACCGGAAAATATTTTTCAGCGTAACCTCGGCATCATCAGACGCGTCCGCGTGCCCTGCCCCGCGGCCATCCTCCCCCTCGGGCTTGCTCTGGTCTCCGGCCTCCTGCTGGGCCTCTTGGGCACTTCCACTTCCCTGGGGATCTGCCATCCCTACACGAGGAAAGAGTTCGAGAAGAAGAGATGGAGATGGAAGAAGTCAAATAACGAGAACTCCGCCCACAGTTTACTCCTAAATACGAGAAAACGATCACTGAGAATTCACTGGCAAACTGGTTACCGCTGTAGCTGCTGGCAGCAGGAGCTTTGTAGAAGCTCAGAAAAAGAAGAAGAATAATATGAATAGTTAAACGTCTGATTGAGAATCTTTGTCTAGCCTACCACACTGCTAGCCTCATGATTACGTAGCCCAGTATGCGTACAGCTTACAGACTCAGACATTTTTTTTTATGGAGGTTCTCGATTCGGAATCTTAATCCTATATATATATATATATATATATATGATGATGATGATGATGATGATGATGATTGAGGGTTAAATCCTAGATTTAGCGACGCCAAATCCCAAGCCACTAGCAATCCTATATATATATATATATATTATATATATATATACATATATATATATATATATATATAATATCCTATATATATATATATATATATATATACTGCGTACACTTGAATTTTACAATTTCGTCATAGGATGTGATTCGAGATTTATTTTTTTGAAAAAAAAAAGTTTTCAAATATATGCTGGGGGCCCCAAACATGTTGGGGAAGGGGCCCCGGCACTCCACTTCCATGCCTAACGACTTTTCGGGGCCCGATTCAATTTGTTCGAAATTTAGATTCAGATCTGACAAAATTCACTCTCTTCGAATTTTGTCAGATGTGAATCTGAATTTCGAACAAATTGAATCGGGCCCCGGAAAGTCGTTGGGCATGCAAGTGGAGTGCCAAGGCCCCTTCCCCAACATGTTGGGGGCCCTCAGCATACATTTTAAAACTTATTTTTTTCCATCCGAAATGAATTCGAATCAAGTGCTGTGCAAATTTCAGTTGAACACGGTATATCGACAGCACAACCTGAATGCTTGATGAAAAATTTGAATTCAACCGTGGACCCCGGCTGAACGTCAATCCAGTCGGAGCGCCATTTTGGGAAGTCAGAGGCAGATGTAGAGAAAGAGTGTGCACGGGCGGGGACCAGTTGCCAAGTGAATTACTGTTCCCGACAACATAGATTTGGCTGTTGGGGGCCCTTTTTAGGATTGGACTCCCTGAGGTTCTCTTCTTTCTTCCTTCTTTGGAATTATTCCTTCCTTACTTCTTGACTTTCTTCCTTTTCTCGCCTCCGCTCTTTCTTTCTTCCATATGCATTCCTATTTGCCTTCTTTCTCTTCGCCTCTCTGACATTTTCTTGATGACAACTGCAAATGAATACTTACTATAGAGAACTTTTTTCCTTCTTCACAAATCTTGGCCTGTTCGATCGCTCATGCAATCAAACCAACAGCGATAGACAAATGACAGTGGCAGACCGACGGGGTGTGGATAGGTGGGCTAGAACAAAGGCTGTTTGGTGTTTCGGGCAGTGTTACAGTATATGATACGATCGATACATCCTTGCACACGTGCGTGCGTCATGCATCTACGCGTGCTGATCTCTGTATGCATACATGCATGCATTTAATTATTCGTTTGATTCGGGATTCGTTTGCATGCATACAGCTGCATTCATACGCATCTTTACCGATTGATCGCTGTATACATTGCTCATATGCCTTACGACAGCCTTGTAAGCCTCCGTTTCGTGTGCCGGAAACTGACAATGCATGTCGGTGTGGTCAAGATTCCTCGGCTGTCTGAAGAGGATTAAGAGATTCTAGCTACTAGACTTACTAGAGCTTTTCCTGAGTCGGCTGCTGCGGCCTGGTACTCAGGGTCTTCACGAGAGTCTTGCAAGGAGTTTTGGCTGTGTTTGCCTCTCTGTCATGTTGTGTCTACAGTTTGAGATGTGAAGTATTTCACGGTGGTATCCTCTCCTTGTTTCCTGTTGCAGCGCGCTGCTGAACCGTCTGACGACTGCGTTCGCTTGGCCGTTCTGTAACTAGACTTGAGAGCTCTGCCATCTTTTGACTTACCGTCTTCTTTTCATCACCTCGGTCTCACGTTGCATTTTTCGCTTTCTTGGGATGGCTGTGTCTGCTCCCTCTGTCTTAGCCCAGGCCGTTGTCTGGAGGACGAAAGCTTTCCTTGCTGAGCAGGGTTCTGCGGTTCCGGGCCTTTTCCAACCCGGTTCGTTGGTGGAAGCTTTAGAACGTTTTTTTGGATTCCTTCGCCGGCGCGAGAATCTGGTTGCGTCTTCTGAATCAATACGCGGTGGTGCTACAGCAGCAGCAGTCGGCTGTCACCGACGCGGTAGACATACGAGAAGAGGAAAACGCTTCTCTAGGGCAAAGTGAGAACGAATCAGTTCGGATGAGGGCGACGTAGAGGTGCTATCTTCGAAGGAATGCACATCTCTTTCTAGACCGGGCCACTTGACTGCATCAGAGTGCACTCTCGGGCCCCCTCCTGTGCAGAAAGAGTCTGGTGGGCGTGAATATGGCCATTGTTCTGTGATGCAAACAGCTAGACGGTGTCAAACGCAGGGAGAGAAGTTCCAGAGCGGGTTTGGGACTTCTTCTGGGGTTTGGAGTGACATGGTGCGACAAAGGTATGGTTTGTCGCTTCGTGTAGGAGTGGCAGCTGGAGAGGAGGGGGGGGATGCCTCGTTGGGGCCTGTGAAATCGGGTCTCTCTGTTGATCCTTTTCGAAACGATAGGCGCGCAAACAAAGACTTCGTGATA
Organism: Chromera velia; assembly: GCA_018398765.1. Taxonomy (NCBI): domain Eukaryota; family Chromeraceae; genus Chromera; species Chromera velia. The sequence continues at coordinate 11,403 of JAHBMJ010002953.1, forward strand.
GAAAGGCGTCGCTTGCTTCGCTTTTGCATGCAAGCCTTGGGTCATCGTCAAATGGTCCGGTAGAAAAGGGGGGTGCGCGCGTGTCCATTGAGGATCGTTGGAGAAGTGCTGCCGATTTGGCTGTTGGGGGCCCTTTTTAGGATTGGACTCCCTGAGGTTCTCTTCTTTCTTCCTTCTTTGGAATTATTCCTTCCTTACTTCTTGACTTTCTTCCTTTCCTCGCCTCCGCTCTTTCTTTCTTCCATATGCATTCCTATTTGCCTTCTTTCTCTTCGCCTCTCTGACATTTTCTTGATAACAACTGCAAATGAATACTTACCGTAGAGAACTTTTTTCCTTCTTCACAAATCTTGGCCTGTTCGATCGCTCATGCAATCAAACCAACAGCGATAGACAAATGACAGTGGCAGACCGACGGGGTGTGGATAGGTGGGCTAGAACAAAGGCTGTTTGGTGTTTCGGGCAGTGTTACAGTATATGACACGATCGATATATCCTTGCACGCGTGCGTGCGTCATACATCTACGTGTACTGATCTCTGTATGCACGCATGTATGCATTTAATTATTCGTTTGCATGCATACAGCTGCATTCATACGCATCTTTACCGATCGATCGCCGTATACATTGCTTGTATGCCTTACGACAGCCTTGTAAGCCTCCGTTTCGCGTGCCGGAAACTGACAATGCATGTCGGTGTGGTCAAGATTCCTCAGCTGTCTGAAGAGGATTAAGAGATTCTAGCTACTAGACTTACTATAGATAGTCTTGCCCCAATTTGTACTCTCGCACTTGCACAAAAATCGAACCTTGCAGGTCATTGTCTGTCTGAGAAAATCTCAAATAAAATTCGTTTCTGGCGTTTGACTTTGAAACCGCATGACTGGTAAGACGGAGCAACATCAACAAGCTGACAGAAGATGCTTGAGACTCGTTGTCTCGCCTGAAGCATACAAATACGTTTACGGCCTTGATCGGGATGCCGTAACTGCTGTTGGACTGGGAGCTCTAAGAGGCAACGTGGCAATGATTTCCGTACTCCATGATGCTCTGCTGCTGCTGAATGAATCTGATAGATGCTGCTGAGAATTGTATCTACAAAGCAGCAGCCGCGAAGATGCCATCCGTATACCGCGTATACTTGAATTTTGTAATTTTGTCATAGGATGCGATTTGGGATTTATTTTTTTGAAAAAAAAAAAGTTTTCAGATGCATGCTGGGGGCCCCCAACTACCCCCAACATATTGGGGAAGGGGCTCCGGCACTCCACTTCCACGCCCAACGACTTTCGAGGGCCCGATTCAATTTGTTTGAAATTTAGATTCAGATCTGACGAAATTCAGTCTGTCAGATCTGAATCTGAATTTCGAACAAATTGAATCGGGCCCCGGAAAGTCGTCGGGCATGCAAGTGGAGTGCCGGGGCCCCTTCCCCAACATGTTGGGGGCCCCCAGCATTCCAAACCTCATTTTTTTTCGTCCGAAATTAATCCGAATCAAGTGCGCTGTGCAAATTTCAGCTGAACGCGGTATATACGTTGCAAAATGTTGGCCCCGAATGGCAGCTAGCCGCGTCCACCCCTTCCGTAATTAACCGGCGTCTCCCTTTTTCTTGGATCTAGACTTCTTAGTTCACTAATGTCCACTACAACTGAAGTTTCGATCTGGCAGGTTTCTCACTCAACGACGAAGTTGATAAGTGACATGAACTGTCGGGTCTGTGACTACAAATCACTCTGATGATTGTCGAACCTGCCAACCTTCTTCTTCTGTCCGCAATGATCGTCCTCGCCGTCCTCGCTGCATTCGCTGCAGTCCTCGCCAACCCTCTTCAGGAAAAAGCGCCCAGTCCCTCTCCGAAAGAATGTCCTGTGGGGGGGACTGATTTTGATGTTCTCCAGAACGCAACTGCCCTCTGTGGGCGCTCTGCGGGGACTTCCCACTCGGGTGCTGATTGCGAAACGAACTTTAAAGTAAGTCCGTCTCTTTAATGACATTCCGCCTCTCTCTTTCTTTTTTCATGCGACTTGTATGATGGGTCAACGTTCATTTCTTTGCAGGTCTCAAACACATCTTGCCACACCCCCTCTCCACGCCCCCCCCTCAACCCAAAGACCCCCCTAGCGGAGGGTTTGACCCTCAAGTTCCTCCACACTCTCTTCAACCTGAAGGGAAGAAACCCTTCCTACACCCGTCCCTTCCCAGCCAGCAGGGTTCCTGCTCCTCCCAACAGCCCTACCCCAGCCTCCCATGTCACTGATCAGACCCCCACCACCTCTGAGGCTTCGTCAAGTGTGTATGAATACAGATCCCCCACCGTCTCTGAGAGCATTGCCGCCTCTGAGAACTTCCACCAAGCAACCGCCCTGCGTCACACCGTAAACAGCACCACGGATTCCACCCCACCCCTGAGAGCCGCATCCACCGTTGCAATCCCCTTCAAGTTTGAGGACCCAGAAGTTCTCAAACAGACCATCCAAATCGCAGCACAGCATCCGTCAGTCGTCAGAGTTGTGGCAGTCGGCTTCTCTGAAGACACCCTCGGCCCTGCCCACACAGCTGTTGCTCAGCTAAGCAACCAGATCCAAGTTCAAATCGATGTCATTGCCCAGCGCAGATTTGGGAATTGCAGAGGGGGTAAGGGCGACGCCATGCTGACGGCTTTTGACTCTTTCCTGAGTGATCCCTCAGCAGAGAGGTTGCACTTCTACGATGCCGACATTCGTACTTTCGAGTCCTCCTGGATCACCAAAGCCGAAACAGCTCTTGACAAAGGGTGGGACGTAGCTCGGCATTACTTCGATCGTGCGTCAACTGACGCACAGATCACGTGGCACATCACGAAGGATGGTTTTGCCCTCCTCTGGCCCTCCTCCCTTCTACCAGACATCCAACAACCACTGGGAGGAGAGCTCGCACTGACCAGGCGCGCAGCAGAGCGGCTTTTCAACTCGCCCGCAGTGCGGTCACAGTCTGACTGGGGTATCGATACAGCCATGACAGTCGTGATGGCTGCGGAGCGTTTGTCCGTCTCTGAGGTTTACGTACCTTCGGGAAAGCTCCACGGCCTCTATGGCAGTCT
>JAHBMJ010002954.1:0-14449 GCA_018398765.1 Chromera velia
GCACAGATTTTCCGAAGACCCTTGCCAGACCCGCCCCCCCTGCCGCACAGATTTTCCGAAGACCCTTGCCAGACCCGCCCCCCCTGCCGCACAGATCTTCCGAAAACCCCTGCCTGACCCGTTCTAGACCCACCCACCCTGTCGTTCTGACCCGTCCTGCAGCACCGATAGTCGGCAGGTCCTTTTCGGACCCGCCCTCTCGCGGCATAGATCTTCTAAAGACCCTTGCTAGACGCCTCCTCCGGCCTGCCGCACAGATCTTCCGGAGACCCCGGCCTGTTCAGACGCACCCTAGATCTCTACGAGACTCTCTTCCCCCAACGTTGCTTGCCAGCTCTTCTTTGCAGACTACCCAACGTTGCCTGTCATGCAGGTCTTCCATAGACCCCCTAACGTTGCCCGTCAGACCTTCCCCTAGTGCTGCTTGCCATGCAGATCTTTTGCAGTTGCCCGCCAGACCTTGGGTAGCCCCCCCAACGTTGCATGCCAGATCTTCCACAGACCCCCCACGTTGCCTGCCCGTACGTTCGGGTACGTTCGTGTTTTCAAACTCCCGGCTTTTCCCATCAAGATCAGAGCAGCAGCTGTCTTCTACCGCGCTGCTCATCAATCGAAAGACGAAATGCAAGAAAGCAGTTTCTTGCGTTTTTTGTTTACAGGTGTGAAGGTCCTGGTTGAGGCACGAGAGCGATGTGGAGCTGCGGAAGTGGGACTGGAGTACAGAGCGGGACTGAGGTGCACAGCGGGAGTTGAGGGTACAGTAGGAGCGGGGCACACAGCGGAGGCTGGGTGTTGAGCGCGAGTGGGGTGTGGAGTGGGACAGGGGTTGGGACCGGGCTACAGAGCAGGGCCGGAGCGCAAAACAAGAGTGGGGTGTAAGGAAGCAGCGGGGCGTAGAGCGGAAGTGGGGGACGTCCACGAAACTTCAATTGGTCCGTCTTCTTCGTCTACAGAGTCCAAAGTGGTCCAGAAAATGGCAAGGCTGTTGCGCGGCTATTCCGATCGAAGGTTGTGCATAGACGGACAGTTTTAGCGTCTCTGCATGGATCCCGCCCCTCTGCTTGTTTGCCAGTCTGCCGCAGCACAATTAAGGAAGGCCATGCCGAGGTCCAACAGCTGCGTATCACAAACGCCTGTGCCGAAACGACTGCGTCAAATCTCCGAGGTACGCCTCATGTTCAGTGCTTGCCTTCGTACTATACACGCTTCCCGGGTACGCACCTGGGTATGCACCTGGGCGCGCACCTGGGTAGACAGACACTCTTTGGTGGGCCCGTTTGGTTTTGCTTTCTTGAGTCGTCGGGTACCGTCCGCTTCCACTCATTTTTTCGGATGTGGTGCGAAGCCTTCGGTCTCTTTCTTTCTGTATGCTCCGTGCCAAGACCCTGTAAGCATGCATGCTGACCGATTGAGACCTTGCGCTTTCTATCTCCTGATCTTGTTTGCAGGGGTCCGGCAGAAGAGGGATGTGTCGGGTCCCACTCTTCTGCGCTTTTTCTCCTCTCCAGGTCGTGGCTCATTTTTGTCCTGCTCCTCTTCAACCGTCTGTATTCGTTGTTTCTCGCCTGTCATGGTGCTGATGCGTTCGATTCCGCCCTTTCGATCCTCCGGGAATTCCAGACGATCGGGGTCTTACGCATGGAGGTCCCCTGCGAAATGCTTACAGCCGAAGGCATTTCGGAGGTGCCGGGGGGTGCTCGAGAGGAGTTGAGGGGGGTATCTGCAGGCCATGCACAGGGTACGTCGGCCAGCGGCCGGGAGACCTTTGCGTCTTGCGCACCCCCATTTCTGTCGGCGCGTGTCGAGACTCTTTCTGGCTCTTCGACTGCATTCCCTCTCTCGTTTTCCTGCTTACAGATCTCAAGCACCGTCGACCTGGCTAGGCGTGATGGCTAAGCTGCAGAACACGGTGAGTCGGCGGTTATTTCTGCTAGGTTGTGCACTCTCGCAGTGCGCCGGTTTTCTGATTTGCTGGTTTGAGTCGAGGCTGTAGTCATCTGCAGTTCCCAGTGTGCCCTTCCCCTTGGTACCTAGAGGCGTATGCACTCCCTCTCGGTAGCAGGTGCGCACTTCTTCTCGGCAGAAGCATAAATCTTGTGCACTTGTGCTCGGCAGTTGCGCACTTCTTCATGGGAGGTGCGTACTTCCTCCCGGCAGCAGGTGTGCACTTCTGCTTGGCAGCTAAACAGACATTTTTTCACTCTGCTTTTGCAGTGCCGGTCGATTTAATTCATGCGCGACTACATGTAGGTGCGGAGGATCGTTTCCACGCGGATTGCAGGAGAGGGGGGCAGCGGCTTCGAGGGTCACTCTGCATGGAAGCAGCCGAGGGCGACAGGCGTTGGATTGGCGAGGTTCCCCCCCTAGAAAGACCCGCACAGGTACGTCAGCGTGCGTGTTCTCTTTCCGTTCCGCGCCGCGCTTGTTCTACAAACGCTTGTTCGGGCTCTTTGCAGCTCTAAATCTAGAATCCGTCTTTTCTTTACTTTCAGGTCTCGGGGGATAATTCTCTGTCGGGGCTAATGGCTGCAAGCTGTAGAAAGCGGTGAGTCAGCCTTCCCTGGCTCCCGCTTCCTCTAGCTATTGACCTGCACCATTGGATTGTATGCTGTATGTGCTTCTCTCTCATCTGTGCAGCACTTCCGGGACGGTGTGTGAGGAGGCCCCGTGCAGAGTGAGCACTGCAAGAAGAAAGAAGCGGCTCGCCCACGCGTCCTGCGGGAATACGACGAATCTCGCAACCCATTTGGAACAGAAAGTTCTTGAAGCTATCTGAACTACACGTACAACGGCCTTCTTGGCAGCTTAAACCTCGAGGCCTGGAGCACCACGGAGGTGTAGCCGAACTGTCAGCGGTCAAAAGCTCCGGGGCTTCCGCCAGTTCCGGTCAGTGAACTCAGGCTCTAATAGTATGTGTGCGTTCTTCGGTCGTCGTATCCCCCCGAAATTTCTTCAGCATACGTTAGCGGCAGCCATCCATTTAGATTGACTGTTTTCGGGTGCGTGCGTGGGTGGATGGCCACCACCGCAGCCACCGCATGGCCGTCGCAGAAGTGCCTACGTGACTGTGCGGCTGGGGCGCAAGCCTGCATGTGCCTTTTTGTAGGTTGCATGCATGTGCGTGCCTGGTCTGGCTGGGACTGGAACGCTCCATTCCAGAATGGAGTGTGCGTGCCGTGAATCATCGGAAGTAGCGCCTCTGTCCGCTAAGTGTCTTCTTCCATAAATTTATGAAGTTCTTTCCAAATGCTCCTGTGCATTTCAGGTGAAGCAGCGCCAGCTGCCGCTAAGCTTGGTCGGCGTCGTCGGACTGTGATCCACTGCGGAGAAAGCGGCCGTGGGGCAGCAAGGCCTTTCCCCTGTTCAACCGGGGGAGACCGTTTCTGCACTCTTCTTACAGAACCTGTCGTCAGCGTTGGTGCTGTGACGTGGAGAGAGCGGCGGCTTGGACCATGCGTGTCACTGACAGCCCGCATGAAGCGTTTGGGAGAACGTTGGGCCGCTGTCGTCATGCTTTCATCGGGACTGCTTGAAGCGACTAAAGATGTCAAGGCCAGATGTAGCTCAGCCAGCTCTACTTAGAGATATGGTGGAACGGACATCTGAAAGAATGTTGCGAGTTCAGAGCTAGGCGTCCAGTCAGCTAGCGACTCAGGCTGGCAGCTAGATTCTACTAAAGGTTCTAATCTAGGCGACATAGATTCTGCTTCTGCCCGAGGCTCTACCTTAACTCTCGACAAGCTTGGTCGTGAGCTTTCTTCTTCTTCCCATTGATCAAAATCTAGGAGCCGCAGCTGATCATCAAGCAGCTGAACATCTTTTTGGACCTTGTGGTGGTATTTGACGAGCAGTCGGTCGCCTGTCCCTTGAAAGTTAGCCGCAGGGATCCATTGAGGGTTTTCGTTAGCTACTGGATAGTCCTTCCAACAGACTTTGTACCTATTATGCCTTTGATCAAAATCTAGGATCTCTTCAACCTCCCACTCCGAGTCTGCTTCTAGGTCCGTTTCTATGCTAGCTTCAAACTGCTGCAGGTTAACCGTAGGCTCTAGGTTGACCGATACTCCCTTGGATCTTAAGTATTGGCAGAGCAGATCGGCGTCTCCCGAAGCTGGTGCTTGGTAGTCAAAAGCGGCCATCCACCGAATTTCTTAAAGGTTCATCATTTTGACCTGTTCGTTCACCCGCTTCTGTTATAGTTCACGGGCTACTTGATTGATTTCTTTTTCATGTGGCGGGAGACTTATAGGAGATGGGATTCTGTGTTTATCTCGAAACCATGCTGACGATTTGGGTGGAAAGATTACTTGTAGCCCAGAATCTAGGATGTAATCCGGCGAGAAATGGATATTAAACCACAATAAATGGCTATCAATTCGGTATACCTCTTTTACGATGTGGTCCCGAAAAGATTGGAACGTTGCTAATATATGTACTCTAGGAACGCTAATCAGCCATTCTTGTTGAGACTCAAAGAGCTAGACTAGGCTTTTGAACTTAATTATAGTCGCTGAATAAGTCAGAGAGCAGCCGTTCTAAATATTCCAGCCGCGTTTGTATAACCTCATATGGAAAGACTAGGATACAGATGATGTTGAAACCCCACAGATAGCATAACACGTGTAGGCAGTTAGGCACGCGTAGGGCAGTGCATGACAAGGAATTGAAAACTGGGGGAGTTTGTGTGTTACTTCGAGAAGAAAGATGGAGCGAATTGAAACCTGAAATCTTGCTGGTCAGCCCCAGTATAGTGGAAACAAAAGTTCTGTTGGGGGGTTCTAGAAGGGTTCACATTTTTGGCGTCTACCTGCTTGGCTCCTGGTCAGATCACAGAGACAGCAAGGTCTCTAACCATTTGAGTGACCTTTTTGGGGGGGTCCCTTTGGATGTCGATAGAGTTGTGGTTGGGGACTGCAACACGCATACAGGCTCCCTTTTACCTAAGAATCTTTTCTGGTCCCGTACAGATCTCCTCCTTCCGCCCAATGAGTCTGATAGCAGTGAGGAGCCCTTTGAGGGGGGAGACAATAGAGATGGTGGTGTTGTGGGGGAGGGGCCCGAAACTGAAGCAGACAGACCGTTGTTCGAACGGTTCTCTGAATGCACACAAAAAGTCAAGCCCTGCGGAAAGAATTTTATTTAGCTCTGCAGTGACTCGAACCTTGTCCCCCTGAACGGATTGAAAGGAAAGGTGGGTGGAAAAGAGTTTGACTTCCCTGGTCTCTGCACGCATTACTCCAGACAGTCGCGGATATCAAATCCCACCTCCGTCCTAGATTATGTATTGACTGACCCCTCTGTTGTTAAGAGGATCACTGATTGGAAGGTTGAATTTGATGGCATTGCCTCCCCCGACCATGCATCTGTCTCTTTTTCCCTCTGCCCCCCTCCAATCGAACCAGAACAAGAAGACGCCCTTCCGCCCTACCAGAACCGGAAAAAGGTGTAGTACACAAAACCGCTTTGACACTGACAATGAGCAGCAGAACCTCAAAAGACGCTCTCTGATCTTGTCGCGAGAAAAAACGGTTAAGATTTGGCCATGAAAGACTGAATTTTCGTTTGCCGTCTCCATGTTGACACAGAATCTCCTTAAAGGAGCCCACCAAGCAATTTTTCTACTTCAATCGCTTTGAGCATCGCACCGTACTCAGACCGCAGTTTCTCTGTCCTTACAGCTGCAGTTTTGCATCCAACAGATCGCATTTGAAGCTGAGAGAATCTCAGAATATGAATCGCGTTTCTATCCTTTTGAACAGAATTGCATACGGAAGGACGCTGACCAAGGGGAACAGAATGGGCTGAAGAACGTCACAGAGACTGGGGAGAAGCGAAAACGAAGAGCAAGAAGAGGGAAAAGGCACTCGAGGCTTCGATGGGAGGAAATTTTGAAAGAAGAACGAGAACGAGACGCAGCTGCTTCATTTCCCGTCTCTCTCCTCCATGACCCGCCCCAAATGAAGCCCTCTGTCAAAGTTACCGTACAGCGTGGCTTTGGTAGCAATCGCCCTTTTCCACCGTACGTAGAAGCCTCTCGCACCTCCGCACTAGCCTCCCCGCTTCCATGTTTACAAACAAAGGCCTCCCCCACCTCTGTACAAGCCACCCCGCCACCGTGCCCACAAGCAAAAGCCTCCCCCACCTCTGCACAAGCCACCCCGCCACCGTGCCCACAAGCAAAAGCCTCCCCCACCTCTGCACAAGCCACCCCGCCTCCGTGCCGACAAGCAAAAGCCTCTCCCACCTCTGCACAAGCCACCCCGCTTTTGTGCTCGCAAGCAGAAGCTTCTCCCACCTCCGTACAAGCCGTCCCGCCTCCGTGCCTGCAAGCAGAAGCCTCTCCCACCTTCGCACAAGCCTTGCCGCCTCCGTGCCTGCAAGTAGAAGCCTCTCCCACCTCCGCACAAGCCTTGCCGCCTCCGTGCCTACAAGCAGGTCCCCCCAGAGTCTCTCCCACTTCTACACAAGCCTTGCCGCCTCCATGCTCACAAACAAGAGCCTCTCCCACCTCTGTATAAGCCTCTGTAGCTTCGGCAGACGCTTACGGCACTCGTCCCCCCCCAAACAACTCCACCTCGCCGTCTCTTACAGACGCTTGCGCTAGCACTTGCGGCTCTCGTCTCCTTCCGAAAGAATCCAGCCCCCCTTCCCTCTCAGACGCTTGCAGAGCTCGTCCCCCTCCAAACACCGCTTCCCCCTCAGATGAAAACATTGTTGAATCAGAGAAGGAATATGAGGGCCTGGAGGAGGGGGAGCTAGAGGGGAAGAGCCATGCAACAGAGAAGAGAAAGACGAAGAAGAATAACAAGAAGAAAAAGGCAAAAAGGGAGCAAGCTGGTCGTGAGAATTCTGTAGTTTTCTTGTGCAACTAGCCTGTGAAGCCAGCCTTTGAAGGAGAAGACATTTCTTCTTTCAACCCAACAAGAGACAGCTCTTCTCTTTCCCCGCTTCTGGTGCAAGAGACGGCAGTTGCCATGCTGGACTATCTGGCAAATCAACACAGCTGCACGGCTCGTGCAAGCGTTGGGCCAGGAGGACGAATGACTCGTCTGATTGTCGAAGGTGGAGACGGAACTCCCAAGTCATGGGAGAGCACGGTCTTCCAAGCACATCAAGAGATCTGCGAGTTACTGTACCTTGTAAGATGGCCGCAGGGTCGATTGGGCTTTCGGTGATGCGCTTTTGGTGTTTGTATGTATGTTTGGGTGTATGTACTTGATTGATCAGGTGTTTATCCTTATCAAATTTTCTTCTCTCTTTACTCCTTCCTCATAAAAACCAGCTAATCATATTGTGAGCATAAACTTGAACCTTTGTAGTTCCCTCTTCCCTTGTCAAGTTGGTGACTGAATTGTGGTATTGATTGCTTCGATTGAGTTGCCACTTTGCCTTCGGGCGGCGTAAGCCAGTGTAGATCTTCGAAAGAGTCTGTCATTAACTCCGTTTTTTCTTTCATCACCTCTCATCCATCCTTGCCTTTACTCTCTTTTCGGATTGATTCAGAATTTAATGTATGAATGTGGTGTGCGCGTGTACCGAGCGCTTATGTCTCCATGCGCCTCCGTAGATGTGGTATGCCTTAAGGCGAATCGATCCGATTGGCATGCGGGCTTCCTCATCTCCCCCCGTATGAATGTGTGTTCTGGGTTGTCATCAAAGCCTTGTTAGTGGCTTGGGATCTGGCGTCGCTAGATCTAGGATTTAACCTTCAATCATCATCATCATCAGATTATGTATTGACTGACCCCTCTGCTAGCCCCTTTGTTGTTAAGAGGATCGCTGATTGGAAGGTTGAATTTGATGGCATTGCCTCCCCCGACCATGCATCTATCTCTTTTTCCCTCTGCCCCCCTCCGATCGAACCAGAGCAAGAAGACGCCCTTCCGCCCCACCAGAACCTCTCTGAATGCCCTTTGCTCTTCTGTTCCAACCGATCCATCCCCGTATCAGATGAAGAGCTTGCACCATTGGCAGTTGCAGTTAAAAGTTTCGCAAAACAGCGCTGGCTGGGTCTATGGGAATATCATAACCAGATTGAGCGTTTTGTTGAGCCGCCTGTCCCTCCTCCCCCTCCTGAATCCCTCCGCCCTTTCTCTTTTAACCCCTCTGACTCGCTTAATCCTCTCTTTTGCCTGCAAGGGGGGGCCAAGGACAGTCGCGCTTGCCTCCTCAGATTTGCCCAGGAGTGGTCTCGACTGCTCATTAGGCCTGTGAAACCGAAAAAAGACGGAGCAGGGTTTGGGTCGGGAGTTAAACATAGAACAAAAGAGGCTTGGTTTGATGAAGAATGCAAGTCCATGCAAAAGGAAGTGAGGGAGGTGGACCGCGTTTGGAAGTTGGTAAGAGATGTGGGTGGGAGAGGGTTGGAATTCGATCGTCTTCAGAGACTACTCCGGGTCCACCATAGCCTCTTTAAACGCAAACAGGCTGCTTGGAAGAAGAAAGAAGCATAGAGGTTTCAAGAAGAACTCCTCAAGGATCCTCTCTCCCTTTGGAAAAAGAAGAAGAAAGCCACCTCGTTGGCTCGTGGTGCATCACGCCCGTCTCCCTGCGCATTCTCAAACCATTGGGTGGGTGTTTTTGAAGATTTGAACGAGGAGCCTCTCCCTTCGGTCCATCCCCCTGCCCCTCCTCCCTTGCACCCCTCTGCTCTGCCCTTCTCTTTTCACCAGATCTCTTCCCACCTAAAGAAAATGAACAAGAAGAAAGCTGCTGGCCTTGAACGCATCTCTTCCGCACAGCTAGATCTCTGCTTTGCCGAATCTGCCCTCTCCCGCTTTTTACTTTTTGTTTTATTTAACCTGATGTATATTCATGCTTGCTGGCCTCCTTCATAGAATGTTTTGCGCATTTGTCCAGTTCCGAAAGGCCCTGCTTCTCCCTCTCCCAACGAATGGAGACCAATCCATGTTGTGAACCCTTTTATAAAACTTTTTGGCCTCCTCATGGACTGCCGTGTGCGTTTCCAGGTCCGTCTTGATTTCAGACAGCTGAGGTTCAGAATTCGTGAAGGGGTGGGAATGAAGGAGGGGGTTAGTGTTCTTGCCTCTGTTGTTTCTTCATGTAAAAAGAAAAAAAAGGCTTTGTTGGCAGGTTTTCTTGACTTTTCAAAGGCGTTTGACACTGTGCTGAGAGCAAAATTAATTCAGAAACTGAGAAATGAGGGCGTGAGTGAGGCAGACATCTACATGATCTGTGAAAATTTAATGTACAGAGAGTTATGGGGCAAGGTTGACGGGGACTCTCTACATTTTCAAGAGGGCGCTGGAGTGAAGCAAGGGGATGCTCTCTCGCCTATTCTTTTTCTTCTGTACATAAATGATCTCCCTCGTGTGTGTTCTACAAGCAAGAGCGAGGCAAGACATGCCAGCGAGGCAGTCGACCGACTCTTTCGAAGCGAGAGCGGGCAGATATAGAAATGGAAGCGGGCAATGGAGAGGAGCTAGAGAGCGAGCCGGAGTCAGTCTTGCTGGATGATTGTGTCCTGGACAGTTTGGGTTATGCTGATGATCTCTGCTTTCTTGCCTATTCCATCTCAGACCTTCAAAAGAAATTCTCTGCTCTCGAGAAGTATTGCAGAGAATGGAGACTTACAGTCAATCTGAAAAGGACAAAGATTCTCCGCCTGTCTGCCTCTGCATTTGGAGAAAGCTCTAGTTTAGTGGTATATGAAGGGAAAGAGGTTGAATGGGTAACGGAATACAAGTACCTGGGGTACTTGTTCTTTTAGGGGGGATGCCTCAGTGAGACAGTTGAATCGCGTATTGCTTCGGCCTCCCGCGCCCTTGGGGCTGTGTTTGGTCTGATTGCTAGCATGGGTCCCCTCAGTGTAGATACGCAGATGACTGTTTTTAGAGCATGTTAGTCCCCTGTCGCACTGTACTGCCTCAAATGTTTCCCTCTCCGTGATGCCGATCTTCTTACAATCGATGCTTTGCAGCTCCGTTTTGCACACTGGTCTGGCCATCTGTCTGCTCGCAGTCTTCGTTTGCCCTCCCTGTGTATTTTTGGCCTGCTTCCTGCAAAAGCCCTGCTTTGCTCTAGAGTGGCCGACTGGTGGTGCTTGCTCTCGCAAACCATGTACACCGTTCCCGCTGCAATGCTGCGTGCCTGGAAGGGAAACACTTGTCCAGAGCTTTCGAGAGCCTCCTTGCGGCTGCTTCGTTGGGCTTGTCTAGATTTTGTTTGTTCGTTAGGGGTGGGAGTGCCGCAATACCTTGGTACTAGCGGGCAGCAGCGATGGAGAGTTCAAGGCACCGGCTCTCTCTTCTTTAAGGGCACAGCTAGACATGTAGTTGCGGAAGAGGTCTATACGCGGCGGGCGGGGGCTATCGCTTCTTTGCATTTCCCTCCTCTTGCCAAGCTCACCCCCTTTCAACAAGCTTTTCCCTCCTGTCATCGCATGTTTGTGTTTCTTCTTTACAACAAATCTGCCTCTGGTCTTTACTCCTTTTCCGCCCTCCCCCGATCTGCTCTCACAGTAACCGACGGCTCTCTGTTCGGTTTCTTATGTCTGCTCTCATTTAACCCTCAAGGCGAAAGCAGTGCTCTGTCTGTTGAATGTAGCGACCACAAACTCTGTGTCCATAATTCTTGTATTCGGTGTGTTGATGACTTCATGCATAGACTTTCTTCATGTGCCAAGTCGCTGGATGAAAGAGAATTCCTGCACTGCCTGGCTGAGCTAGAATCCATTAGTTCAAATGATTGTAACTGTCTATTCCCTGGTGCAAGTACATCTGAACTTTTTATCCGTAATGTCATTCGATCACTTCTACGCTCGTATTCAGTCTGTTTCTTTGGTGCCTGTCTCCCTATTCTAGAAAGTGATTAACTGATCAACTCCACCGGCGACTTAACAAACAACAACCATGCATGTATGTGCCGCCCGGGAGCTTAGCGCTCCAACTGGGGTTAGGCATCCTCTAACTAACTAACTAAGTATAAGTGGTATTAGTCTAGTCTACGGTCTGGGTTCTTTAACGTGCTGCCAATTTTGATGAGCGACGGAGATGTTGCTAGGAACGGGTTTTCTAGCGCATAGAGAATTGGGTGGTTTATGTTGATGAGAAAGGAAATAGCTCCACCGGCAGACATATTTTTCCCCCTTATTTTTATCTTACAGGGCGGGATGCAGCGGCAATCAGCCACACTGCACGATCACACATGTTCGACCCCGACTGATGGAGATATTCGGCAACCTGCCGATCAAAGCCAAGGAGGTCAGCATTTTTATTTCGTAAAAGAGACTCCAGAATACCCCCCATTTCGAAAACGCGGTGCGCATCCCACATTATTTTTTGAAGGCCGTAAAGTTGCGCTAGTATTGAAGGGGGTGCCAGTGGTGTAAGGGTATCAAAGTTTAGATTTTCCAGAAACTGTGTTAGCACGGCAGTCTGGACACAGACCTGCAGACGGGACTCGGTGATACGTTCAAAAAGCCGTTCTTATTGGAGAGAAACGGAGGGGAGGAGGTGGCAGCAGACCACACTTGGAGCTTGGAGAGCCCACAACCACCATCCACCTACGTATACTAGGGTTTGCACACAATATAAAATGCCCATAGCTTAGAGACCACGTTCTACTACCATACTAAAAAAAGGCTCCACTAGGTCTAGCGAGACATCATCTGATAAACTTTCGTCTAGCATATCTAACAAGCTTATCGAAGCTTCGATCACTCGCGTGCTAGCAGATACGAACGGGACAAGGTAAAAAGGGACTACTAGACTGCTACTCGGGTACTGGTGGCCTAGGAAGTCGGCGATAAGCGCTCGGACAAGCGGGACAAACACTTTCGGCTTCATTTTTTCGCATCCATCTTGAATTTGGCTTACAAGTAAGAAACTTGGTAAGAAATCAATGCTGCTCAAAACAGGCGCATCACAATTTATTGTGTTTCTGAAAACGACCCAGGCAGAAATGTAAAGCCCGCAGTTTTCAAGAGCTTTGGATTGCCTGCTCCGTTCTCTCCTTTTACACAATTTTAGCGTCGCTCATGAGCCCTCACGAGCGCAGCGCAAACCTAACTTCCTCCTCTTTATCACTATCACTCCAACGGATGGCGGCACTGTCACATTGGCCCGAAACCACCACTTGGCAGTACTTGGGGGCGAATTTTCTTTTCTTTTTCTTCTCTGCTTCTTCAAATCGAAAGTCGACTATGAGCCAGTCCTGGACTGCTTCGCAAGAATACTTCCCGCCGATTTCGAAGCGTTTCTGGTGCTCAGTCAGATTCTTTCCCTCGATAAGCAGCTCAAATCCGTACCCGTACGTCCCGTTGACAAAAAAGTCGAGCTCCCCTGACCTCCCTGTCTCTCTGCTCACAGGAAGCCGTGCCGACATCTCAGGCACGATCTCGACGGACACCGGAAGCGACGCCATCAATCCGTATAGAAACAGCTGCTGGATGACCGCTTCTTTTGGGATGCGTTGTTTGGATGCCTCCACTGGGGGCGAGTCTGAAGAGGACGCCGTAAAAACATCATCCCTCTTGCGCTTCCCTGCTGCGGCTGGACCGCTTGCTGATGCGGCTGCGCCTTTGCGGGACGCCCCCGTCTTTCCACCGGGAGGCTGCGGAGATGAACGGGCTGCGTGACCGACCTCTCGATCCTGTCCAGAATCTATAAGAACAGCAGGGTCAAAGTGCCGCAGGACCTGCAGCAGCAGCTCTCTCGGGCTGTGGATACTGCCGGTGTCAGGACGTCTGCCTGGCCACATGTCGTTGAGAAACCGCCTCTTTGCAATGGGGAAGACAAACCGCAAGGGCTGTCCGGAAGTGTACTTCTCGATCAAGTACAGCTTCTCCAGCAGTGCGGCAGGCGCTGAAATGTCGACTGACATGTCACCCCTCAAGTGACGCAGCAGATCCTTTTTCCATTGCTCTTTTCCCTGGAAAGCACACTCCAAGCCATCAGCCCAGATGCGGTGGTATTGCTGAGTGAAATCCTTTCGAATCAGTTCTCCCTCGCTCTCCGACTCTGACAACCCCCGAGCCGAATCGTTGAGAAGCTGCAGAGTCTCTCTCCAGGCGCCCACATGCCCTCCTACTTGCTCGAGCATGGCATCTTTGACGGCATCGGAAAGCTTCAGCCGACCGTATGGGCCGTCGTCGTGAGACAGCTTCTCGTAAAGGAGCAGCAACTCGTCATTCGTCCACTTCAGGTCGTTGAACGTCTTCAGGGTCCACCCTGTCGGAGTCACTCCTCGGCTCACATTGGATACTCGTCGCGTCACGGCGACAATAAAGGTGACATTCTTGTGGGCATCCTTTTTGGCTGTGACGGGCAGCCATGCTGACCTTGCGCCTGGCCTTTCCCCCGGGGCTGCTGGCGCTTCGATGTCGTATAGGTTGTGGGCCTCGTCAATCAGCACGAAGTCGCGACCCGAAAAATTGGCGATCCCATTCTTGATGTACTCGGCATTCATGTACGTCTCAGGAGTGCGAAGTTCTTCAGCAAAAAACCTGTAGCACGGGCGCCTTGTCGCTCTCAGCCGTGCTTCTACCAGATCCAGCGTTGCCGTCTTTCCGGAAGCGGGGATGGCTTTCATGACAATGAGCTTGCGAGTGCGGTTGTTCACCAACTGATCCACAAGCTCGTCACGGCTGACTGTGTATTTCGAGTCAGGAATGACGCCATCATCGCGATACGCGTCTGCAGAGACGCCACGATGCGAACAGAAGAGGGAACGAGAAACGTGAACGAGCACCAGACACACAAGAAGATTCAGTCCGACCAGCCAAGCGGATCGAGTCTCGAAACGAGTCGATCGACCTTCAGCCACGCAGTGAACGAGCACCAAGGACACACGGGGATCCAGTCCGACCAGCCAAGCGGATCGAATGTCGGAAGAGAGAAACCACGGACGCAATCGACCTTCCGCCACGCACGTGAACGACACGCGAAGATCCAATCCGACCAGCCAAGCGGATCGAATGTCGGAAGAGAGAAACCACGGACGCAATCGACCTTCCGCCACGCACGTGAACGACACGCGAAGATCCAATCCGACCAGCCAAGCGGAACGGCGCGATCGACCTTCAGCCACGCACGTGAACAAGCACCAGACACACACGCCTATGCACCAAACACCCGGAGGTCTCGCCGGACCAACAGCCATTTGATCACACACAGCTCTCTCGTCAAGCTAAAGGGATGGAGATCTCGAATGTATCATGGAGACTTTTTCGTTCGGCCGCAGTCGATCTTCAGGCACACCAGACACAATCCGACCAGCCAGACGGACGCAATCGACCTTCAGCCACCCCCACACACACGACGACCAGCCAAGCGGAACGACGCAATCAACCTTCAGCCACGCACACACGTGAACGAGCATGCACCGAACACCGTAGGACCAACAGCCATTCGATCACACACAGCTCTCGGCACTTCAATCTGGAGACACCAAACGTATGCTGGGGAAATTTTCGTTCCGGCAAAGAAGA
>JAHBMJ010002955.1:0-14342 GCA_018398765.1 Chromera velia
TCCCCCCCCCCCCCCCCCCCCCCCCCCCCCCTTCTCTCTTTTTCTGTTTCACTCTCTGTCCCTCTTTCTTTCTTTCTTCCTTTCTTGTTCCTGTCTGTCTGTATGTCTCTCTCTCTCTCCCTCTCTTTCTTTCTTTCTTTCTTCCTACCTTCCTTCCTTCCTTTCTTTCTTTCTTTCTTTCTTCTTTTCCTTCCTCCCTTATGTTTCCTTCTCTGGTAGGAAGAAAGAAAGAAAGAAAGAGAGGGAGAGAGAGAGAGACATACAGACAGACAGGAACAAGAAAGGAAGAAAGAAAGACAGAAAGAAAGAAATGGAAGGAAACAAAGAACGAAAGAACGAAAGAAAGAAAGAACGAACGAACGAATGAACGAACGAATGAACGAATGAACGAACGAACGAACGAACGAAGGAAAAAAAAAAGCAAGAAAGCAAGGAGGTAAGGGAGGCTGAAAAGAAAAGAAAAGAAAACACGCAAGAAAGTTGTTTGATTTCCGACGCCTTGTGTCTGTTGCCCCTGTCCATGCCCGCTTCTTGCATCACCTTTTCCCATTTCAGTTTGAATTCTGTTCCCGCATTACATGTCTATGAGGTTCCTTGGATGTTGTTCGCCCTCTGTCCAAAATGTGAAAGCATGGTGCGCTGTGTGTTTCTGCAAAGCAGGTCTAAAACAGAGACACTGTATCTTTTGGATAATCGCCACAGTATAGGAATGCGTACCAATCTGTGGTTGTATGGCTGCAGGAAAGTTGCAAAGCCCCCTGACACTGAAAGGCCGCTTTCAGTGATGCCCCATCCTTTGCGAGGGACGTGAATTGATCCGACATTATGAAAGGGTGAACATTGATAAATTTTAGACTTAAAGTTCATTGTACTCGTTAATTGACTTCTCTTGACTCAAATTGAGTGAATTATGAAAGCTCATAAATTTTACTTATTTTGAATAGTGATTCGTAATGTGTGTGACATCTAGGCGACGCACAGTGATGAGCAAAAAAATCTTGAGAATTTATATATGTAGTCACAATATATCACTAATAATAATATTGTAAGTCTGGCACTGCGTATCTAGCTGCGTATACAAGTAAAAAATTCATTTTAAAAATAAAAAACAGATAAATTTATCATCCTTAATTGGGAATATTGAGGTCTTTTTTTTTAACCTTATAAAAATTAGAAGCCACGATGTTTTCGGGGTGTGCAACCCTTGCAAAAAATGTTAGAAAAGTGATAGAAAACCTAGCTGAGGGTTGGACACTAAAGTTTTAAAGTTTTTTTTTGTTAAAGTTTTTTTTTTGCCCTTTAGACTTTATTTTTAAAAAATATTTTTCAATCAGTTTTTGAGTAGATCGTTAATTAAGTCAGTCATAAGTTAGACTCATAACTAAACTAATCAACTAGCCTACATAGAAGATGGCACAAGCTTAGTCTCTTTAAGTTGAAATTTATGTTCACATTGAAAACAATCATCAGCGAGATCGATCAAATCTAGAACCTCCCCGAACCTAAGTGTCACTTAAAAAAATATAATCAAGATAATCTTTATCTGCGGCATCGTTTTTCAAGAGACCGTCCACGCCTGCGGTGTAGACGGTCAAGACACCGTCCAGATATGCGGCTTTGGCTTTCAAGAGACCATAAATGATCCGCGCCTGCGGCGCGGACTTTCAAGCTTATCTAAAAATGCGGCTTGAACTTTCAAGTGGTAGTTAGGTTTAGGGAGGTCGGATCTAGCATCGGAAGAAAAGTGATCGGATGACATCACGGATCAAAAGTTCGGATGTACTTGCACCGGGAAGTAAACACTCGCAATCATTAGAATCAATGGATTTCAAATCAGGTATGCAACGCAGGAATTCCCTTTCATCCAGCGACTTGACATAAGAACGCGCCTAAGAACGCACATAAAGAAAGTCTACGTATGAAGCCATCAAGTAGGTAGAGTGGGTAAAAGACTTTGAATTGGCAAATATCAAAGATGTTGCGCCAACGTTGGCATACATCGAGAAGAGACCCGGGGGAGTAGTAGTTGTAAGCAGCCGCCACCGTCTGTTAAGAGAAGTGATTGTTGGAAAAAAAAAGTGGATTTCTTAAAGAAAGATCCCAGAGGACCAAAGTTACCAGTTGTTTGAATTTATATTAACGTTGTTTCTAGGAATTTTTGTGAGAATTGTAATTAATATAGTAATGCATTACATTCATCGTTTTTGAATTTAAAAAACTTTTGCATAACTATAGTATATCTAGTAATTTATAAAGCATCAACTTTGTCTGCAATAATATAAATGAAACCAACTTCTCTAGCAATGTCTTTTAAATGAGCTTTTACATGTCTGGTTACATCTTTATTTTTAAAGTTTTAAAGTTAAAGTTTAAAGTTTTGTAAGCAAACTATATTATAAAAAAAACTTTAGTGTCCAACCCTAGTAGAAAACTTGTTTAAAAAGTGTTAGAAAAGTAATAAAAACGTTTATCATCATGGTACGTGGATGAAAAAAAAGATAGAAAACCTGAGAAAGAAAATTTATAGTAAGGAAAAATCATTTTGGAAAAAAACTATATACACAAAAATTAATAACAATGAAAAATTATGTATCATCGATTATTATGATATGCCATCGATCGCCATCTGCCGGGGCCCCTTCTAGGCGTCTAACCTGAGCGTTCGGCAGGTCATAACATGCAAACACAATTTTAAATTTGAAAAAAATTATATCATGAAACAGAAAGCTGGATTATAAGTTTAACTGAGATTTCTCCCCGTCCAGTTCCTGTGACGGTGATATATCGATACCCGCACGCCGTATCACGTCGTTTTCTTTCTTGTTTTCTTTTCTTAGCCATCCATCCACCGAGCTGAATTAGGCAACTCCTTCATGCAGAAACACAAATGATCCAGACTAGGATCCAGAGACATGGGTGCAGAAATGATAAGTCGCCGATCGGTCGATCAGGCATGCAACCGTACACATGCATGCTCAATCAGCAAAGGGACAGGAAATTTCCCCAAAGCAGAAAGGGTACCCCACCCCCCTCGATGAAGGAATGAACGGAACTTCATCGAACGCAATCAATTCATCGATCGAAAGATGAACTGCGTGCTTGCAGGGTGGACAGAAGTTTTCTTAGACAGGAAGCACTAACAAAAGCGTCTCTTTCCTCCCGTGCCTCCGTGTGCATGTCTGCCGGCTCCTTCCCTCCTGTACCCTCCCATCCAATTGCATCCATTCTCTCATTTGTTCTGCAGGCATAGTTCAGCCACCCGGAGTTGTCTGAACTGCTCAAAGTACCACTCTTGCACTCCAGGGCTGTCAAAGTTTGGGAACCCTGCGATCTCCTCCCTCATCTTCTCCCTGCTCGGAGAACCATCTGGACTGTACATCATCAATGCAGCCGGACGGAAAGGGAACTTTGCTCTGTGATTTACCTCCTGTCCTTCAATGATCTGCCCAGGAGCTTCATCGTCTATCCCCCGCCACTTCCAACTCAGGCCGCACTTGATGGCCTGGTCAGTCAGCGACTCCACTGACCGGTTCGCCGACCTTGCGAAACAGAAGGGGACTGCACGTTCGCGTTCGGAGCAGGGAGGGAAGAGGAAAAATTAAGGAAGGGAGCTAGGAAGGGAGGAAAGAACTAGAAGAAGGAGGGATGAAAATACAGAGGGTTATAACTACAATGACGCCATGCAGAAGCACCAAAAAAGCTTGTGGAAGCCTACCAAGGAAGTCAGCAACAGCTTGCGCACACTTCAAAGCAACAGATGACATTTACTCGAAGTTCAATCGATGGCTACCCTCCGACACCCCTCTCCGCTCCCCTCACGCTTTCCCTTGGTCTTTCTGTTCCCCTGCCCAACCCCTCACCGACCTTGAAGATCTTGGAATGAAATCTCCTAGCTGACGGACGCTGACGGAGAATGCAGATCAACCCATCGACCCCCTTCTTCACTGCTTCTGCTTCCTTCTTCGCCTCTCTCTCTGCAATCGCCTCCTCCGAGCGCTTCCTTGCCGCCGTCAAGACACAGAGGCTTATCGGGCGTCTGAAGTCGGAGGCTACACCAGAAAGCGAGACCAGGCCCTCCTGCAGTGCCTGCGCACCACTTCGCAATGCGCCCCCCGCACCCCCAGAATTGCTGGCTGCTCCGGCCCGTTGCTCCAGAGGCACTTGCAAGGGGGCAGAAGGGACGCACAGACGGAGCCCTGCCTGCGAAACCCTGTCAACATTCCCCATCTTGAGAGCGGTCAGGGACTCAACAGACGAGGAGATGAAGTCTGCTTCACCAAGAAAACGTCCATCGTTGCCCAAATAGTCGTTGTATAGAAGTTTCACTGTTCTCTGAGTGCAGATCGAACAGCAAAGAGAAAGAGAGACAGACAGAGACAGAGACACAGAGAACAAAAACATACACAGATAACGGTACAGACGAGGGATGATCGATCAGGGCGACTCGGAGGATAAAAGTGAAAAAAGACATACAAAAGGGAACCGTTACAGTTCTTCCATCCAAGACTGTCAATGGACAGCTGCAGAAGGAAATTCACCAGAGAAAACGCGAAGTCCACCCCCAAACTCATTTCTTTCCCCTTCCTTTCCCTATCCCAACCGGGCTGACTCAGCCTGCCGACCTTCAGTGCGCTTTGCATCAACTCTACGACCTCCTCTTCCAGCCGTGTCTTTGCTCTTTCCAACGAGAAGCTCGGGTGTCTCATATTCCACTCGTTTCGGTCTTCTTCGTTTCTTTTCTCCACTCTCCCCGCATGTTCTGGATTCTGAACATCTTCGAAAAACAGAAGCACCAGCTGGGGGGGAATGCTCCTTCTCACCATTCTGCGCTGCTGTGCGTGCCACCCTCTCTCTCCGGGCTGGACTCCAAATTCCTCCATCTCCCTCCCGACTGCAATCGCAATCAGAGCCTCCAGCATATTTCCTGCCACAAAGCTCAACACCAGAGACAGCAGGGTGTCCTCTGGCTCCTCCTTTTCCTCTTCCCACTCACCCCCCTTTTTTGCTCCCCTTCCCACCACAGGCACATCTCCGCAAACAACATGTCCGTCTGCGACCAATTCTATTCGCTCTCCCCGCCTCACGGGCAGAGGAAGAGCAAACACACACGCGGTTGTGCCGGCATGATCAAGGGCAAACTGTTTGAAAGGCGAGGGCGGACTGTCGCATGCAAGGGGCGGGTTGGCCGGACGAGAATCAAAAGACGTGAAGTGAGAGGAAGGGGCAGCAGCGGCAGCAGCAGTGGCCGCAAACCCTGCAGGATCAACCCGCCCCTCTCTTGCTTCGTTTACCGCCACACCGTCTTCCACCAACACGTCTCCTCTGTCGACCCACACGTGGTTTCGCTCTTCTACGACCGTCAGGCGGATGGACAAAGGGAGTTTTTCGCATCCGTACACATCCAACGACTTCCCCGTGCGCTGGGCCTCCAACGGAAATTGGATAAATTGGGGGGGAAGCACAGAGCGACGTGGGAAGGAACGAACGGGTGGGCATAGGCTCGAGAAGGAACCAGGCCCCTCAGCCGTCTCTCTGCCTCGGCCTTTACTTTGGCCTCTGCCCCATGATCTATGCCCACCAGGGACTGTCGGCCGTGATGCCGGAGCCAGCTGACAGCTGCCAAAGGCTCGGGAGCGAATGCTGCCTTCACCCTTTCCATCCACCTTGCCACTCTGTCTCTCTCCAAATCGACAGGATAGACCTGTCCTGCAGCGGGGGTTCCTGAGAGTCTCTTCTTCAGCTCGCTGTGCAACGTGTCTTCGGGGAAGTACAAGATCATTCCGTGCTCCACAGCCATCAGACCCCTATCGAATGCATGAACAAGCTGCTCTCGAGTTGGGTGGGGAATCAAACGTCCCTTCTAAAAGGCCTTCCGGTCTACGGGAGGCGTCTGGGCAGGGGAGGTCTTCCCATCCCCACCTAGATCCCCATTCAGTGTTTCTACTTCTTTCAAGTCGGAAGGCCTTTTTCAAGGCATTGTGCTTCTGCAGCAGCAACAGAAGAGAAGAAGCGGGAAAGAAGGAAAAACTTGACTCAGAGTCGAATCGACTAGACAGGGAACCGCGCAGTTGTTTGATAAATCAAAGACATCTTGGCAGAGGAAGCGACGGAGAGAAAGAAGGAAACACAGACAGGAAGACAGAAAGGCAGAAGAAAACTTGACCAACGCAACTGAATGAATCATCATGCGGTAAGCGAAAGTTTGATGCAAAGAGAAGTGATACCTGAAGAAGAACAGTATCACCCTGATCAACAAACGTTTTGTCTCTCTCTCTCTCTCTCTGTGTGTGTGTGTGTGTGTGTGTGTGTGTGTCTGTCTGTCTGTCTGCCTATGTCTGCCTCTGTCTGTCTGTCTGTCTGTCTGTCTGTCTGTCAAAACTGTCTGTCTGGTCGGTTTGTCTGTCTGTCTGTCTGTCTGTATGTCTGTATGTCTGTCTGTCTGTCTCTGTCTGTCTGTCTGTCTGGCATTCTGTCTTTCTGTCTGTCTGTCTGTGTGTGTGTGTGTGTGTGTGTGGTCGACAGACTGACTTACTCACTTACCCACTGACTCACCGCGAATCTCCCCTCAAAAATGCTTCCCATTTGGCTGTCAAGTGCTTCGTTCACTGTTGCTTTGACTTTCTCTTCCACGTCGGCATCATTGACAACCATCAGATCACGGCGAATGTAGTCATGCTCCTCCGCCTTCTGGTACAGTTTTGGATTCTTGCTTGGTCGAAGTTGACGCCACCCTTCATCATCCTCACATTCTTCGTGACCCTCCTTGTCCCCTTCAAAGGCCCCAACGCTTTGAGACTCGACCTCCATCCCCTCGTCTTCCTGCCCCTCCCCCTTGTCCCTCATCTGCTCCTCATCTGAGTCTGCAGACAGAAATGGAAAAACAAGAGGGAAGGGAGAGAGAAGGAAAACAAAAATTTCGTAAAAGAAGATTTTGCAGCAAAGAAAACGATTGAACATCCTAGGTACAAGACAAAAGGCAGGGGCGTCAGGAGGGAAAAAAAGAGGAGTGGGGGCCTCTGAAAAGACATGACCTTCTACACTAAGTCTTCTTTCAGCCTGTCTTTCTTTGTCCTTGACTCGACTGACTCACATATCAAAAAGGAGTCGGTCACCGGGGCGGCGATGTCATGCGCGGGGGGTCCTTGTTCAACTTGGCGTATTTCAGCGGGGGGGGGCTTCCTTTCAGGGCCGCGCGCACTGCACGCAACATAAGGGGTCACGGCAGTGGGTACCGAATCTGCATATCTAGCCTCTCTGCCCCCCTTTAATTCTAGCTGATCTCCCTGACACACTACCCCTTTCTGAGCTATCCGTTCTTCCGTCTACACTAGACTTCCTTATCCTCTGACCATTATTTCTTTAGCCTTCGGCCTGTCTCCTATCTTGCCCAGCGTCCTTCCTGAAATATCTCTCAACCTTCTACACTATTCTATCACACACTATCTGTTCGCCACTATTCTATCACACACTACCTGTTCGCTCTATCTCTCACACTAACTGAGTAAACTACCCTCCGGACCCCTCTGTTCCCTTCTCTCTGAGCTTGACTGCCAGTTTCTGCTTCCTCGGATCCAAACACAGTGAGATTCCCGTGTTTGACTAATCTCCCTGACCAGTGAACAAACACTGGCAGAGTTTCTTTGATCTAGTATTGGAGAACCGCAATGAGGGCTTTCCAGACCCTCACTTTGGCAAACCAGCAAATCCGATGCGAGGTACCATGCTTGCCGCCTCAAGTAGAGCCGATGGGGTTACACACAAACAATGATTCTATTCATTGCAGTCCGGTAACCGTCTGGAAGCAAAAGATGAAAGCCAGCAGTCATGTTACAGATTTACACACCCAATCAGACACGAGATCTGACCTATTCTGACCTGAAACTCTCGGGGACCGATGGTCTTTTTTTCCTGCCAGAGCCACCCGAACGCCAACCATAGCTTTGAGTGTAGTTCCCTGCATCAGGTACGGAGGGTTTCGGGGATGTTCCAACTTTGGATCCACAGATGGTACGGTACTTAGAGGAGAGGAGAAGAAGCAGATTGGCAGGAGACTTGGAGTGGGCTGAAGCAACACAGACCGATACAGACCGGACTTATGCGATTGAGCCTTTGCACGTACTGCAGATGAGATCGACGATGACAAAAGCGGGCGCAGAAGAGAGAGAGAGCAGTCGTGCTCAGATGTGTTCAAAGTAGTTCCCACCCCCACTGAACTGCTCGTAATCCATCACGGGAAAAGGCTGGCATCGGAAACAAATTGGAAACAGGAAGACAACTGCAACTGAAGAGGCGGTGGAGGCAACACGAGCAGCGCGCAGTGAGAGGGGAGGAGATGAACAGCCTGGCAGACAGAGAGAGAGAAAGAGATACTGAGAGACACACAGGACGACTGTCCGTGCAAACAGACAAACCACCATCGGAGGAAATGTGTACTCGTCCGCATTTCCCCTTCTGACTGGCTGACTGACTAACTGACTGACGGACTGACTGACTGACTAACGTGCAGTGAACATGCTGGCTCTGTGAGCAGGTTGACGGATACACTGAGGGGTGAACCCCTGAAGCTGTCACCGGATTGCAGTCCGTGCAGTTATTTGATTAATATATAGAGAGAGACTCGATCAAACAGAGAACAGTCAATTCCGCAAGATCCAAGTTGATTCAGAATCGGATTCAGTACTCTCCCCAGCTGTGGTTCTGCGGACTAGACGGTGGATGAGCAATACATTGCATGAGTATGGAGTCTGCATGCATAACGAAACCCTCCGAATCATCGATCACTACGTACATATATATACTTGTATGCAATCGAAAATTAATTAATGTTTCGATCATTCAATGCGCATGTACATGCATACATGCATGCATAAATAAATATTACGCGCCTTTTTACACGAGAGTGGGCGCGCATTTGCGCGCCGAGGTGCTTCGGATACGATATAGTGAGCGCGCCGCGCGCATGCATTGCCCGCCGAGCTGAATCTTAGAACTAAGTACAATTAAAAGGCCCTTAGAACCAAAAAAAGAACATAAGACTGAAAATCTTAAAGTACTGTAACAAAATATTCTGTCATCTTTATCTCTGATCTACATTTTTCTTTCTTCCTATCCAATCATCTCTTTATCTCATATCTCTGCTTCTTTTCACCACCTATCACTACCCCCTTCACTACCAATGGTTTAGGGTACTGCGCGCCATCGTGGTTCGTGTGGAGCATATATCATCTCATGCATACAGACATACCAGGGTATGCCGGAGCCCTGAATAGAAAGGTTGAGTCCGACTTGTACGTCGAATTTTCGACTCTTGAGTACTCTTGAGAGGGGATTCTAGCTTTGAAACACATGTACAAAAAATAATAAAAAAATAATTAAACATTTCCAAACATGTAAAGTAATGTAAAGTTAATAAGAACACTGCGTGAATCTTTCTCAATGTGTATCAACGTGTTTGCTTGTGTACATTGAATTAAAGCTACAGAGAGACCCGGACATTGCTTTTCTTCAAAGTTGTTTTTAGGCAAACAAGACGCAGAACAGTGCCAGAACTGTTATACCTAGTGTTATACTTATTAGAGATATAAACCAGTTTTTATTTTTTTGACGCAAAAAATTAAGATAAACGCACTATATCCTAGCTGCAATGAACGCTGTACAAGTTCAACGCTATATTCCACAAATCTATTAAAATGTATAGTTTTTATTTTCTAGATTTTTCTACTTTTGTAAACCTTTATTCAATGAAATCTCAAACTTACTTTTCCACACAGGATGTGGACCTAACTTTTGGAAAAAAAAAAGAAAAAAAGAAAAAAAAATCAGGGAGACTTTTTTCTTAATTTTTATCTGCAGCGCCTAGATGGAATCAGACTATAAGATTCCGAGTCTGTTCAAGACCGTGACTTAAATCAGGACTTTCACAAATTGCGGGCATGCTTGCCAGCATGCGGTGCAGCTTCGACGCCAGCGAGATGCAGGCATATAGAGGCATGCAGCCCTACCGGTAGGCCGTAGAAACGCTGGGTAGAAACGACCGTCTGCGGGTCGTTGTGAATTCGATCAGCAATTCCGGCAAACCAGAGAGGCAACGAGGTACGTGTCACGGTCTCTACACAGGGAGGAAGGAACTCTCGATCCCCGTCATGCTGAACTGACATGATTGCATGCATGCATTGTTGATTGTCCATGCATCTTCGTTTTGATTCAGCCTTTGTCTCTTCGGCTGAGCCACAGATCGAGGAATGTAACAGGAAGCCAAGAATGAGGGCGATGAAAAAGAGTGCAAAGAGGAGACAAAACGGGACAAGGGATAGGATGGATGAAAACGGCGAGTGAATCAAACAATTGAGAGAAAAGAGAAATAAACCAGTAGACCTTCACAAAACAGGCCGTTTTCCCTCCACCACTCTCATGCTCTCTGGTGTGACACCCCGTGCACTCTAAAATACGACGAAGGGAAGCACCACCCCTTTCCCTTCCCTTCCCTTCCACATACACGAGTCTCAGGTGACCCTTCCAGGATTATGTTTCGATTTCTTCTCGATCTCCCTCTACCTTCTTTTTCTCGCAAAACAGACTCCTTAAGGTCTTCTTGCAAGTCGCTGCACATCTCTGGGCATTTCACCGAAGACGTCTGTCCGGCAAGCTGGCGCGCTCCCGACATTCTTCATGTGGTGAGTCCGTTTTGCTTTTGTTCAATCCAGCAGTACAAACAACAGTGCAGCAGAAAAGAAAAGGAGATACCTACCAATTCGGATCACGCATGCAGTCAGTGTAGAGGACAAGCAAAGATCCCCCTTTTTCGAGTTCCTTCCTTTCCTTCCGGCAAAATTGAATTCCGCTTCGATCCCCATCTTTTCTCTTCGGAAAAGACAAAAAAAGGAGGGTTAAATCGACAGATAGGCAAAAGGGAGCGATGAACAGAAGAGAAGAGAAGAGGAAAGAGTGAGATAAACGAACGATAGAGAGAGAAGTGGACACATGCATGGAGAAACAGCAGTGCACAAAGATGCTGTTTTCTCCCTATCTGACTTTTTCGCTCCTGCGTCTTCCTCAAGTCTCTCCGCAACACCCCTGCCTGGTTTGCACTCTAAAATACACCGTGATGAGGAAGGAAGAGCACCACCATCTCTTCCCTTCCCTTCCACAGACGTACAGAAACTGTTGATCTTCCGACTCACTTGCTGTAGTCGTGCTTCGTTGGATTGAATGAGAACCCAAGCTGCTGGCTGCAACCTTTCTTTCTGTCTGTCTGATTTTTTGTCTTTCTTTCTTTCTGTCCTTTCCCCTGGGACACGTACGGTTCCCTCTCTAGCTGCTCAAACTCTCGCGTGAATGCCATAAGGACAGAGGTCGTTTCATGCATCGCATGGTCAGAGCTTTAATTTATGACAATGAGAAAATCATTGATGAATTTTTGGGCCGTGCAGTTCTTAATTGAATTCAGACATGAAGAGAAACAGGCAGGCACAAAAAAGAGGCAGCGACACCCCATACCATCAAACCAATGCACAGAGAGAGAGAGAGAGAGAGAGAGAGAGAGAGCGAGGATGGTCTTCCCTCATACATGTTCCAGCCGATAAATTCTAATTTATTTGTTTCAGGTCTTTTCTCTTCGGAAAAGACAAGGAGAAACTTAAATCAGAAGACAGACAAGGAAGGAGACAGAGGGTTGGGGGAAACAAGAAGGAGCTTGTAGAAGGCACGCACCCTGCTGATTCATCAAGAAGACAAAAAGGCAATCCAGGCAAAAAGGTGGATTGTGAAGAAAGTGGTCAGAAGGAGAAGGAAAAGGTTGTAAAAAAAACAGTCCGTCTTTTCTCTCCTTCATACCACCCGCCCCACACGCCTCCATGGGCTTGCAAGAACACCCACCCCCGAGCAGGGAAAAGATATTTCACAAAAGTGAAGATCAAGACTCCACGCGGGGCACAACCCACCTCCCCCCACAAACACCCAATTCCCCCCCTCCAACCAAATCCTCTTTTCTATTTGAATTCAATTGACATGAACGAATTAGTCCCCCAGCCTCTGCAGTTCATTCATTCTCTTCAAAACATCCAGACCTCTGCACTTGAGATAGTGCAGCATGTC
This sequence comes from Chromera velia, assembly GCA_018398765.1. Lineage (NCBI taxonomy): Eukaryota > Chromeraceae > Chromera > Chromera velia. The sequence continues at coordinate 12,094 of JAHBMJ010002955.1, forward strand.
GACAAACACCCAGTTCTCTGCCAACTTGTCCCCCTCTCTTCTGTAGATATCCACCACACGCCACTCTGCTGCTTTCTCGCTCTCTCTGTCTCCAGGCAATCCCATGAACCCCCCCAGCGCCCTGTTGGTCAGGTTCGGCCACCCAAACCAAGCCTCGTACTTTCCCTCTGCGAATCTGGCCACGTGCCCCTTGAAGCTCTTGTCACACAGATTCTCTCTGAAGGGCATCTGGTGCTGCCGCTGGTACCGGGGGATCGTCAGCCCGGTGCTGCCTATACCCGCAGGGCCGTACCTGCACGCACAGATTCGGAAAGGCACAAAGAAAATCCAAACGGGTAAAACAGCCAAAGGAAAAGGTGGCACTGCCATTGTTGACTCAAAGTGCGCAGCCTCCTGGAAAGTCTGCGAGAAAAAAGGCAGCGAAGAGAGAAACTTCAAGGCTAAGAGACACGCTTGAAGACAGAAAGAGCGTATTGCATAGAATAGTGAGGCAGGCGCTGGATAAGGCAGAAATGCCCACGAGAAAGAATACTAAAAGCGGCAGACCAAAAGCCAGGAGATGGGCACAGACTAACAGCAGCAGACCGACAGAGAAAGAGGAAGATAAGGAAAAGAAGAAACAGAAACCCAGACCGTACCAGAGCATGTCCTCATGCCAGGTCTCTGCCAAGAGGGAGGGAGGGCATCCTTGGTCTCTGTTTTCCGTCTCCTCTGCAATCTTGTTGCATCTGCACAGATCTGCAATCATTCTCTCCAGCAGCTCCAAGGTGATTTCCGTTTCCCTTTCGTCTTGAGGTTCTTTCAGAATGCCGTCAACGGTCTGAGGTCCGGGTGTGAAGGGCATCATGGCCCCTGTGGGTGCAGGCAGGGGGTACACGCCCGCTTGGTGCATGATACTGAGGATGTCAATATGAACGCACTGCTGCAGAATCCGACCATCCCCCACTTGGGAGAACTCCGCGTAGCGGACACAGCAGAGACGGCCTGTGGGGGGAATACCCAGGAAGGCAGCATCGAAGAGACCCAAAAAGTGACCCATGCTGCAGACCCACACAGGCTGATCTCGGCCACCCTCAGGTGCCCCCTCTCCTTCTCCAGAACCGGCAACACTCTCCTCCCCCACGTCTGAACCTGCGGACGAAGCAGAACCCTCTGACCCAGCGCCGGTGTCTACAGAGGCGGAGGACGCAAGGGATTGAGCAACCTCCCCGTCTTCTGGGCTGAAGCCTGCAGATAGGATGGGGCCAGGATACACACACAAGAAGACCAGAATTCACGCCAAGTTCCGAAGCCAGACGAAACTTGAATTGTCAATGACAATGCTCTCACCTGCGAGGAAGATGTCCTTACGTCGCTGTAGTGCACTGAAGGCGCTCAGGAGGGGTTTGTAGAAGGTCTCCATGACTGCAGCAGGACCATGCTGTACATTGAAAGGGTGAACACCCCTCCAGAGAAGGTTGGGGTCGGAGTATTTCTCAAGCGCAGACACGGCGGCATCCAGCCTGGTCTCAGGAGAGACGGTGACGGAGTTGGTCTTCTTGGCAGATTTGAATGCAGAGTCCAAAGCTGCCTGGTAAGAGAGAACCACCGCCTTCGCAGATTGAAGCGAAGCTTGCGCAAGTGTTAGATTACCGTCCATTGGTGTTTCTGCGGTTTTCCTTGCAGTTCAGTTGAATGGATATGGTGAAGAGAGGGTATTTTGATAAAGACTTGACAAACAAAAAAAGGCCTTAATTTCTGCTCCGAATTATGAGAACGGTCTACAGAAAGCGAAGTGTCATCCACAGAACATCAGGTTTTGCAGTCTGACACTGTACCGACGTTCTCAGTTGTCGACGCAGCTCGAGATTCGAGTCTGAGATGGTCCAGCTATGTGTCGAAGTAACGTACAACAGCCATGCAGGTCAGAAGGAACTCGTGGCAGCTCATGGCCCCGGAAAGCGAAGCGGGGGGCACTTATATATACCAAACAATACCAAACATGCAATCCCCTGAGCCCACGCATGCTAGTTCCAAACATCCAATACGTCCATCTTAGAATGCCGTATACAAGAGACAAGCTGCTTCCAAAAGAACCACAATGACGGTCGATTGAGTGAAAATGAAGCCAAAATGGCAGAGAACGACCCACATTGAACAACAGTGCAATGGGAGGAGACGGCTTGTGCACGGCTAAGGTCCTTTGCCCTTCGCAGTGACACAGACGTCCCATTGCAGCTTCCACGGGGCACCATGGGAGCGGTGAAGAC
>JAHBMJ010002956.1:0-14107 GCA_018398765.1 Chromera velia
GCTCGCCGCCGCTCCCTCTTCCTCCTGAGCTCACACCCTGTCTACCCCTCTTCTTCTTGGACGCCCTCTCTTTTGCAGCTCCCTATGTATCCCGCTCTTTCAAGTTGACATTCTCGTTCACCCCCAACCCCCAACCCGGTCCTGCCCCTCCGCATGCAAACCTTGATGCACCATATGCATTACCACATTGTCAAGGAGCAGCACTGCCACGTATCAGACAGTGTCACACAGATATTCATATAGAGAGCCTACCTGGCAGAAGAACGAAGACAAGCGCCAGCAACAGAGCCAGCACCCGCTTCAACGACAGAAAGGATCCGAAACTGCAGGAAAACCAAGAAGCACACAAATCAGCCACAAAAAGACGTCCGGGCCAATCCCTCTCTGAGAAATCTGGGTCGTTTGCTGATGTGGGCAGAAAATACAAAGGACACGGGAGGGAGGAAATCAAGACAAGCCCCCTAGTACAATACAGCGAGAGCAAAATCTGCTGGCGAGCAAGCAAGAGAAAACTTTAAGGCGTTTCATAAAGAGGGAAAGATATATTTCTACTGCATGGTTGCCTGACGGGTCTGGGATATTGCTTTCAACCCTTTTCCTAAACAATACCCAGAACCCACCAGAGAAGATTCCACAAGGACTCGATCCACCTCTCCGACAAAGAACAACTGGAGTCCCAAATCCTGCATACATACAGTGAGAAGGAGGGGAGAAAGTCCATGAACATTCACCAGGGCACATCTTTTCCTGACGCCCAGCCTGACGCCGCATGACGCACTGCAACAACTTCACACAATCTGCAGATGGGCAGAGACGGGACTGTATACTCAACGGAAGAGCTTAGAGACAAAGGCAGCTCCACCTGCCCGACAAAGCACAAGAGGAGTTCCAAATCCTGCGTATACACATGCCAGAAGTAGAGGACAAAGCGCATCAACATTCAACAAGTGGCATCCTTTTTTGACGTAATGCAACAACTTCACACAATCTGCACATCTGCAGATCGAGACGACCGGACTCACCGGAAGAGGGAGTCACCAAGGTAGTTCCCGCTCCCCGACAAAGCACAACAGAAGTTTCAACACACACGATCGAAGTAAGTACAAATAAGGGGATAAAGCGCATAAGCATTCAGCAAGGCGGATCTGATGCAATGACGACTTACACATACAACTAATTGATGAAAAAAGCATGTATGCAGGGCCCTGGCATAAAAAGCCGGATAATCGGTTCTGACGCGAGCAGCCATAAATAATTAAGGCCGGCGCGCGCGGCATGCACACGGATCCTGCGCCGCGCGCGCCATGCAGGCACATGAAATACAAAGGTCAGACTTCAGCATAAAGGTCGGTTTTTGAGCATAGGGACTTAAGTGTCGAAGAGCATACAAATAATTATTCAGTGAGTGGTGACGACCCCGTGATGCATGTACCTCTACCGTTGCAGCCCAAAAGGCAATGGCAACCACGGCACCCTCCTGTATGAGATGAACGGCAAGAGAAAAACGAGAAAGCGACATTTAGACAGACCCAATAAGAAGAGATGTGAATAGACTGACTGTTCTCCATTGCCCGTTTCTTTACGTTCTCAAGGTCCCTCTGCAACAGCAAAGCACATGTGCAGGGTGGATAACCAATCTTTTTATTGAATCCAGGAAAGGTTGAAGGCAAAGGCCAGTATCCTGAGGGAGCTTGAAGCAGTGGCAGCCATGGCAAACTCTCACCGTCTACTATCTGCCTACTTTGTTGACGTATCCATGGTAGAGTGAGACCCGGCAGTCAAGTTTTGTTGCATGCATGCTGACCTTCCTGTGCCTCTTCTGGTGTGCTCGGTCCTTTCTTTCCCCCGTGTTTGTGCTGCTGCTAGCTGTTGTGTGTAATGAAGTTGAAGGATCGACGCCTTCGTGAGCTGCAAGCAACATGCATACGTATACTTTGGCAGGCTGTAACAATGAACGCTTCAGACACGTGGAGAATGGGCCACTGGAAGTCCTATAGTCACAGTTGCTCCCACCATTTTGGAGCTGGGCCTCATCCTTGAAACGCCACGCGTCGAGGCCTTGCCGGCTCTCTTGAAGAGCGGCCTCCATCATGGCCTCTTCTAACAGCCTAGGCTTGGACATTTTGAAGCCCAAAAGAAACCTCACAATGCAGCAGACGGTGTAGGGTTTTTAGGGAGGAAGAAAGAGAACAAAAGATCGCGCTGTGACCTGTCTGAAGTATCAACCGACCTCTTTGAGTGCGAGGCATTGGGATCCTAATTGTACCTACAAACGGATTCTCCATGTATTTCTATGAATATGAATGTCTTGCGCTGTTAGCTCTCAGACTGCTGAATTAATGCTATTCATATCTGTATGAGCAACCGATACGATGCTGTTGATATCTTAACAACCGATACGATTGTCCACTTAATAGAGGACATACTCGGGTCGCCCACAGCTCAGAGGATTCCAGAGAAGGGGACAAACTCGAGTCGCCCACGGGAGACAAACTCGATCTCACACAAAAATGCATGCATAATGCATGCATACATGCAGTGCGGCATGCACCGGCCTGGCCCCCGGCCCCGCGGGCCGCAGCCGCGCGAGCATTTGCATGAAGGCCGCGCACGCGGGCACCGCCCAACACGCGTACTGCATGCATGCATGCACATTGCAACACATTGCAACACTTAATTTGCAACATCTATAGACCTTGCCACGATTCGCTCAGGCGATACTTGCCAACTTCATCTTGCACGCTGATGAAGTGGAAGCACAGCATCATTGCAGACCTCAAACTGTCGAATACCTGAACCGGTCCAGGCCCGATCGATACCTAAGCAAAACTGAGAACAAAAACAGCTTTCTATATAGCTTCCGTCCCTTCCACGAACTCGATATCGGCCCGTCCACAAATTGAATTGACGAAAGACAAGGTGAGTCTGCTTAGGCGACACGCAAGCTCTTCCTCCCGAAAGGGTGACAGCGTGAGGTAAGTTCATTCCTTCGATTGACCAGTGTTCTTCTTTCCTTCATGAATGAATCAGGCAAAGCGTCGCTGACGTCACCAGTTAAATGAGTAATCTTCCTTCGTCCTTTGAACGGAGGTGCCCTAAGTGTTTTGGCCCTCAACATCAAAAGGGCGGGACTGACGTCTGTAAGGGTTCTCCTGCGGAACGACTGGCAGCATCGTCCCTGCCAGGCTAGAAATGCGAATGCGGAAAAGTTTTTCATGAGTTGACGGCCTTCCACAGACATTTCGAGATTTGCCACAGTCGGGTCAGTTTTCTTTACAACTAGTTTGCATTCCGTACTCGAAATAGCAAGACTGTGTCGACTTGTGTGCTTGTTTTCAGACGTCGCTCGAATGTTCAAAGTGCGGAAGAACATTTAGTCAAGCTGGGCATAGAAATGAGTACGAACAAAACTGCGATTCAACCGAAACTCTCGAATGGCCTTCTCACCTTTCAGAGAAAAGTTTTGCCTGTCCTCACGGAGTGAAGAAGTGCCCCGGTCCAAAACTTATCATGGCCAGGCAGAGCCATGTGAAAGATTTGCGGCAGCCCATGAAGGGCAAGAACGCTCCACAGTTTGAGGGAGCCTGCAACGAGTGTAAACTTCAGTTCAGAAAGGATTACAAGAAAGAACACAAAGCCCGCACTGGATCGAAAGGAGTCGCGCCTGAGCCGTTGAACTGAACCGGGACTAATCTGCATGAAGAAAGAGTGAGTAAGTGAGTAAGTGAGTCAGTGGATGAGTGAGTGGGTGAGCGATCTTCAAACCATTGGCCACTAAATATGATTGCAGGACCCTGGACCCCGCGGAGGTCTTCGTTCCTAGCTTTGTTCTCCTCAGTATACTGAAGGACGTCATTTTCCTGTGGCAAGCACTTGTTAACTCAAGAATTCTTTGTAGTAAACTGCATTGTTATAGTAACGCAGTAAAACTCATATAATACAGGAAATTGTTTCTAGGTACGTTTAATAATATATAATATGAAACTGAATGATTCAGAGCTAGCTATGAGCTAGCTTCGCAAACATACTGAAAAAACCAGCGAAAGACTGGAAGAGATCTGCATTGACTTTATAATTACAGTTATTACAAAAGAGTAATCATCTTTTTAAACGTTATTTAAACATTAATTAATGAGCTGTCGATATCTGTTGACCGGAAAGTTTTCTAGAAAGTTTTCTATTTAACTTAAAATACTATAATAATGATAATAAAATCAAAGCCTTATTAGTCGATCCTCAAAGCCTTGTTAGTGGCTTGGGATTTTGCATCGCTAGACCTAGGATTTAATCCTAAATCATCATCATTACTAAGTTTTTTTACCCAAATTTTTATAATATGTATGCTTTTAATATACCCTACAAAAATGAGTGGATTTACAACTAGATTTACAAATAAATTTATAAGTGAATTTAGATACATCAATTTACGTGAAATTAAACCATGAATTTAGATGAATTTAGATAAATTTACAAGTGAATTTTCAGTATGAATTCACTAATGAATTTAGTTTTAATTTAACTTTTAAATTCACTATAAAATGAATTTAAGTAAATTTACATTAATTAATTTCTATATAAAAAGCTCACGCAACGCTGCCAACGTAGTAGAAATTCAAGGTTCACAGAATTTAAGGTAGTACCAATTGTTCCAAGGCTTGTTACAATGCAACTCTCTGCTTTTCAAGTCGATTTCCTTTGTTGTCTCATGTTAGATCACTTTATCTTTTCCCAGATCTTTCCGATACAGCTATTGAACAGTTTGTTACTGAACGTCTTTCCAATCTACAATGTCAGCTCTCTAATTTGTTGTATCATGGACTAGGTTATGGAGGTTTGGAAATAACCCGTTCAACGAAAAAGGATTTATCTGAGTTTTAATTATGAGAAAATTCAAAGCCACAGATCGACTCAGCTTTGCATCGACTCCTGTCGATCCCTGAGGATACGGCATGAGAGCAACCACGAGAGACAGTTTGCCTCCTTGCTTATGGAACAACCAGTTTTGCTTGACAATTGGCATCCGTCGTTCGATAGGGAAGCAAGTCTCACTTCTAGTATACGATGCCGTTTTGAAACCTTTTGGTCAGAAGGAAGAGAACGCTTGTATTTGAGGAGGAAGATGGAGAAAGATGGAGAAGGAGACGGAAACTTTAAGGAGTTTTTGGTAGTTCCGCAAACCTGCCCGGGGAACAGACGCCAGTTCTTAAGGGTTCCTCACCGGCCTGCAGTTGGACAGCACAAGCAGTTGACATGCATGCATGCTGAGTGTGAAACACTGGCAACGGGGTCAGATGGATGAGGTTTTCTCCTTTTTTGGGAAGTGGTTCGCGGAATGGGGACAAAGCTAAACCAGGCTACCATTTTTACGCATCTCTTCAGCCGTCTCTGTCATTTTACCACCGTCTGCCTCAAAACACTAGTCAAAACAAGTAAGCTAGAAGGAGCTTTGGGGTGAGATATGAAGGTGAAAGGGTGTAACTTAACCTAGCCTATCAGAATGAAGGTTCTCTGGCTTTTCTTTCTTCTGCATGATTGAGTTAGATTTCGGTAGAAAGAGAATAAGGCTATGCGTTCTGTGTGAGGATGTAAGACCACTCTGCCTTGCTATGGGAATTCAGTGAGTGGCCGTCACGGGAAAGCCGTTCTTGCCTGTGTTATCTTCCTTCGTGGGAGAGGACTGCCTTAGCAGTATGTTCAGCTATGTACTGAACCAGCCGGACGTTAGACGCTCATTTATGGGCTGATAGCGATTATGAATGATGATAATAAAATTCAAAATCACCACTGCAAATCCATCAGAAAATTTATTATGATTTGTATATATAACTTTCAATTTACGTACTGCATATACATCGAAAATTATTAGGAATTAAACTTGAACCATTGTTTGGTCTAACTAAGCTCATTAATCTTGAATTTCAAGTTGGTATTAACTTGGTAAAAAAACTAGTAAAAAATGATGTTTTTTGTTCGACGTTTTATATATAGCTTAATATTAGTTATCATAAAATTATTAATATTGCTTAATTATTAATATTACATAAAATTATTAATATTTGTTGTTCCCTTTCAAACTCTAGCTGCTTTGGAATGGAGTGAGCCCTCTCGTATATATATGTAGGTGATTGACTGTTCAATGTGATCTGTTCGTGGCATAGGCTAGACCTGTGCGGGCCGGCCAGGGAGGTCTGATACGTCTAGGCGCTTTCCTTAGAAGCTGCACGTCGGACATTCGACATTGGGGCGGGAGGCCAATCCTCCGGACATAAATTCTAATCCTAATCCTAAAGCTAATACTAATAGAACAACATAAAAAAAAAATAATTAGTTTTTTTTCTAGCTGTTTATATAGTGACTTTGTATGATATTAAAGTGGATCTAAAACTAGATCTAGAATTGGAATTCCATAAGAGATTGAACAAAGAATCTTTCACCATAGCCATCGACTGTCACATGGAAACTAGCATTGCTACAGAGGCATACGGATCACGGCATGCACCCTTTCCGGCCGCTGATCTCGCTGTCCTCCAATGAGTCTTTCTTCCCAATCGCCCCTCACCATGCAACAGTTACCAACCAACAAACCAATTCAATGATGATCGAGACGTCCAAATATCCACCCCATGAGTAGACCCCACCCTAGACCCCACCAATACCATGTTTGCCCGCTTAATTAACAGTCTGAATACATGTCCCCACCGTTTTACCTGAACTAACTGCTCACCTACTCCCTCCGTGTCACTGAGATAACGTGAAGCATGAGCCTCTATGAAAGCGTTTCCTTTCTTTCTCCCTCGATCATCACTCCCCTTCCAACTCTGTTACCATCCCCTTCTACTCTCTCCCACCCATCATTCTGCAGACGAAGGAACCAACTCCAACTCCACTGCCTCCTCCTTCCCCTTCCCCTTTCTCTTCCCACCCCCCACCGTCTGTAGACGAAGGGAGCCCGCAGAAAGGCGCGACAGAGCCGCAACAGTATGGGCAGCCAGGCGGAGGAAAGCAGGAGCCGGTCTCTTGGCAGCAGGCTCTCCATCGTCCTCAATGAAGTACGGCACAGCAACGGTCTGAGAGGAGAAGCTGGAGGCACTCTCGAGGGGGGAATTCGACAGAGAGACCACAGACGACCTACCCCCTCCGTCTCCCCCCCCCAGCGCCCCCCCGGAAGAAGAAGAGGACATACATTCCCCCCTCTCTTGGAACGTCAGTTGACGAACAGAAAGGGGAGACGCTTTTCTCCTCTCTACACCCTTCTTTCCCTTAGTGTTCACCTCCCTCTGCAGCTGTCTCTTCCCCTTCACTCCCTTCTCCCCCTCTCCCTCTTCTCCAGACGACGAGACAGAAAGACAAACAGACGAAGAAGAAGAGGCGGCCTCAGAGTCACACGACTCGAACGCGAAATCCGAGTCACACGCCTCATCTGCCCCCTCCAATCTCATCAAGTCGACAACAGGCGCATCGTCGCGATCAACGAAAACCAAAACCATCACCTTCGAGGACTGCACAAACCTCTCACGAAGTCCGCGCAATGCACCCCTCAAGGATTCAGTCTGGCCAAAACCTGCCGACGCCCCCTCACCCCCCGTCTCCACCTCAGACGTGCTGGTTGTGGAAGGTCTGCGGGTGCGGTCTCTCTCCTGCCGTCTCTGACGATCACGAGACGCCACCAACCCCCTCACGTCCCCAAACATCTCTGCCCCCCCCTGGGAGAAAATCAACGCCAACTTACCCCCCCCTCCCGAACCCGAACCCTTTCTCCCACTGCTGCCGTTCTGCTGCCCCCCATCACACACCACATCGGATGGTCTGCCTACCACCTGAACGCGCCACCCCTCACCCTCACTTTCTGTAACTACGGAGGAAGAGGACCATGGAAGGGGGTTGTCCTCATGTTCTGCTGCTGCTAGCCATCTTTCTAGCTCGGCCAGACATGGAGGGGAACCCGAAGGCCCCGGCATCCCTCGTGCCGGGCCCCCCCCCCCTCCTTTCCCCCTTTCTTTTCTGACACAGAATTCAGACAGGGCCGGGAGACGGAGCGGCATTGCAAGCAGCTCCTGTGGAAGCGTCAGAGAGAAATATTTCTGAGCAAGGCGTTGGAATCTGAGGGCAAAGGAACGGTCGCATTTGAGGGCTCCTAGAGCGGAAAAGTGGGCAGCGTCGTGGGTGGAGGGGTGGAGGAGAGTGTCGGCAACCGCTGCTTGATACCGGGGGAACAGACGCATTGCCGTCTGACGGCCTCGTTGTTTCTGTGCACGGACACTCTCATCTGCATCCCCACCCCCCCACCCATCACCTGATTCATCTACAGACCGCAAAGGCCCGACTGTGTCCCCTCCCTCCTGCTCCCCTCCCTCTTCCTCCTCCTCCTCTTCGTCTTCCTCCTCTTCGTCTTCTTCATCGACACGCGAGGCGGAGTCTTCCTCTTCCTCGCAAAAGGAAGAGAGACCCTGCAGGGCCTCGGGGAGATCTAAGAAGGCGTCTCCAAGGGTGTCGTAACTCCGCCTTTTGGGACCGTCAGACAAAATCTGGAACGCCTGTCTGACACGCAGGAACTCCTCCTCAGACCCCCCCTTATCTGGGTGCACCTCGGTGATTCGTCTCTTGTACGCTTTTTTTATCTCTGGCTCGAGGGCGTCTCTGGACAGCCCGAGGGCATCGTACAGACGGAAACTTTTCTTAGACGGGACACGGGAAAATGCAAACAACTGCGTGGTGGGACCGGCTCTTTCTCTTCGGGCACAGAAACTGTTCTCCATCGTGTCTTCCTCAAAAAAGTCGTCACGGGGGGAGGGCAAATTTTTGTTTTTCTGTGGAGGTTTTTTCTGATTTCCTATCAATTGATCTGCTCTTTTGGGATGTTCCACCTTCATGATTTTTCGGTTCGGTCCGTTGAGAGAAGCAGAGACGTCTGACAATGGCACTTTCATCCGTGTGCCCGTGCTTGTCTGCTTGTGCCTTTCTTTTTGGTTTACTCGCACGGAGTCCCTCAGAACATCATCAAGCTCCAGGTCCTCTACTGATTTCTCCTGTCGGAGGCTTTTGAGGAAATTTGTTTTCGTTTGGAAAGAAGCGGCAGAAGCCGAAGGAGAAGGATCGTTACTTGAATCTTGATCTCCGTCTCCCTCTTGCACTTTTTGCTTCTTGGCACTTTCTTCGAGTTCACTCTCGTCAGAGGACTCCTGAGCGATCAGAGCCCCAACAAGGATCTTCCTCCTCTTGTACATACTCAGTCAGATCGAGAACGTGAGAAGTGGTACTGAGAAAAACAGCTAACGAAGAGACGCCGTTGAACTCGTGTCAATTTTTTTTGCAAAATCCAGCAAGACGCTGACACGCAATCACCAAGCCCTCTCTTTCTTTGCCGCAATGCCGATCAGTACAGTGAACGCGTGACACAACACTGACATCACCAGAGAGAGATGGGGAGAATCGTCGATATTATAATACCACGAACGAAATCGAACGAACACGAACATACACGAACACAATACAAAGATGCACAAAAAAATATTATAGAAAAGTGACACGCATAAAATCACGCGCATATGACACGCACATGCAGTTGGACCCGCGGCGGCGCGGCAGGGCCCGCCGCCCCGCCGCGCGCCTTATGCGGAGCAATAGCGCGGAGCTGAAAACCTCCAGCTAGACGTGATGCGATCTTCGATGCAGCGTTTCTACAGACACCGCGGCGTTTGTGTGTAAACGCCGCGGTGCGTCCTTCGCGGCGCGCCGCGGGGAAAAAACTTGGAGGAGAAGGGGAGGACCGCGACGCGCCGCTCCGCGGCGCGGTACCAGTCGAGCAAGTTTCCGCGGCAGGTCCGCCGCGAAGCGGCGGGACCGTCGCCTTTTTCTCTCCGCGACGGCATCGAAAAAAAAAAAGTGGATCAGTGAAAAGTAGAGTCTCACCTCTCTCGGAATTCCTCCAGTGGAATCCTATGGGCCCTCCCGTGTCGATCCTCTAGCCTGTCTAGAGGATTCCTCAAACTGCTATACTCCCAAATTCCTGGCCCTCTCCTATTAGAGGACCACAGCGAATACGTTAACCTAACGTACCCATCTAAACCGATACAGATAATCAGAAATAAATATCTGATCAGTCTCTTCACCAGACAGAAAATCTATGAACCCCCACAGTCTACAGTACGCTCTTGCTGGTGGCCTCGTGCAATACTCAGAGCACAAGAGAACCACAGAAACACATAGGGCACAGTACAGTTCCTACACATAAAGCTCTGTCAGACCCTAGGTCAAGTCTCTCATTCAGACAGACGGTAACCGCCGTGCACGTCTGTCTGACTGTCTGGAAATTAATTCGGGACCGGAATTAATTTTCAAGCCTCCGATGGCATAACCGCACCATCGGCCTAATTAAATTCTATACGAAGGCCCGGAGCACACACCACCACGGTGAGTGCCTCGGGTATATTTCTTACGCCAAAGTATATACAGACCATACCATAGAACTCATAACATATACACTTCTGTTGCAGGTGCCCTGCCATCCCGTGTTGACGGGCCGCTGCGTGCGCGTCGCTTCTTTCTCTAGCTCGGGGCAAAGGGACGAATAGAAAAGCCGGGACCGGAATTCACCTTCCGCGAATCCAACCAGGAACGGGACCGTCTTTTCTTTTACAAGATCGTCAAGATCGAGTCCGCCAAGTGTTGCTCTAACAGTTCTCAGCCCAGAGAGCTGTACAGATTCTTGTTAAGCGATCAACTGAGAGCAGTGGGACCTCCCTGAACCTAAGTACCACTTAAAAAGATATAATCAAGATGATATAATGAGACCTACCCGACTTTAACATCATTTTGGACTTTGAAATATAGGATGTTCTAATATGTTTTATAGTATTTCAACATTGTTTATATACCTTTAAATTAAATAGACATTCTTTAAAACGTGATTCTTTTAAGATAAAATTAATATTAAAAAAAAAATTGAAGCTGAACCTGTCAGTGTCAGGAGATTTTAATTTTTAAGTTCTTTTAGCATTCAATTATGATAATGCATAATATTGTATCTACAATTTTTTTTTATAATTTTGATTACACATAAATAAATATTTAAGTACAATATCATGTCAACATGAATGCTTAGTAGAATAACTGAATTCAAATTATCTTAGTAAATTAAATCTAAACTCAATTCTTTGTTTTATCTTTTGTTTTAAAGAATGTTTATTAAATTTAAAAGCTTATAAACAACGATTAAATACAATAGAACACCCTATGTTATTCCTATATTTCAAAGTCTGAAATGATGTTAAAGTCCGGTAGGTCTCATTATGTCATCAAGATGATCTCTATCTGCGGCATCGTTTTTTAAGAGACCATCCACAGCTGCGGCATAGATGATCAAGACTGTTACACCGTTTAGATATGTGGCTTTGGCTTTCAAGACACCATAAATGATCCGTGTCTGCGGTGCGGACTTTCAAGCTTATCCAAAAATGCGGCTTAAACTTTTGAGTAGTAGTTAGGTTCAGGGAGGTCAGCAGTGGGCTCAACCTGTCAAAGGAATATTCATCTATATAATTTGTATGCTTCCATGAATACTAAGTTCAATACTTCACAGTTGAATCTGCTTGCTCGACTCTGAATTTATGTGAAGGTGATAGTCTGCCCGGACTGTCTTACCATCTGAGTGTTATGGTGCCCAAACGAAAAGCGCCTAACTCTGGCGCGAAGACGACGCAGTCTTAGAAGTCCTTGAAGTTCTTTGTTGCCGCAGAGAAGAAAGGGAAGGGGGCTGCCAAGGCCGACCAGCCATTACTCGGTGGCCTTGTGCCTCTAGCCGCCTGGAAATCTCCTCGGCAGTCCTCCCCTCAACAGTCCTCCCCCCCTTAGCAGTTCTCCCCTCGCCCGCGTCGATCTGCGAGGCTCTCTGCTGCAGCCACCTCTCCAAACAGGCAGCAGCAGCAGGATTCGCCACAGACCCTTGCTAGCGGGTCTCCTTCAGTGAGGAGACGGCAGAGTATATCTAAAGAAGGAAAGGGAAAGGAAGAAAAGAAGGGGTTGAGAGTGGGCTTTCCAAGCAAGGACAAAAAGAAGACAAACACACCGTGAAATTATGGGTATAGACCGCCCAAACTGTATCACGATAGACTGACGGCAAAGGGGTGTCTTGAGTTCCAAAACGGGAAGATCGTGTACAGAATTTGTGATGAGCGATTTCTCCGCACAGGGGAGAAGCCCGCTAGGGAAGGCAACTATGTCGATGATTCGACGAGCATGGAAGAGCGTCGGTGGGATGAGCACTTTAATACAACTTTCCACAAAGAGTCTGCAAGAAAGAACCTCAAACACCATAACAAGGCGAGGGAGAAGGCAGCCCGTTCAGAGTTTGTACAAAGAATGGAGGAGGCGTCTCACAAGGCAGCGCTGAAAAGTGATGCTTCTTTTGAGGCACAGATGCTACAAATATTCAAAGAGATCAAGTTCTTTGCTGAACATACCCTCCCGGTCAGTGTCAGTCGCCCACGATCTGTGTATTTTCTGTTAGAGCCTCTCTCCTCTCACTTTGTTTGACTTTCTTGTTTTGCTTTTTTGTTTGGCTTTCTTGTCTTTCCTCCATTTGTGTTTCACTTTTCTGCCCTTGCTTGACTCCTCTTCTTTCACATTGCTCATTTTTGTTCGCTTTCTCTCTTGCCTCTTTATTCCTCTGTGCACTTCTGTGCAACACCTACGTATCCACATCGAAAACCTGCATAGCAGGGGCGCTCATTTGCCGAAGAAGTTCACAGACAAGTCTGCGGCTCAGCAAATTATGGTTGTAATTTCGGAGGCCATTATCAAGAGGCTTGTCAAGCTGCTGGACAGCGTCCCCTTCTTCTCAATGACCATCGACGGCTCAAACGACAGAACCTCTGAATCCAACGTCATCGTTTTTATTGAGTCTTCTCCTTTCGCACACGTCTTGAAGTTCCCCTTTCGCCGCACATGTCTTCCCCTTTCGTCTCATGGCTCAATCAAGCTGCATCGCTCCCGCGTCCTTTCCTTTCCCCTTTCTTTTTCTCCACGTCTGAAGAAACGTATGAGCAGGTCCAACAGAGTGAACTCTAAAGTAGGACTTAGTGGAATTCAAAGTGACTTTTAAATTTACTATATTCTAGCTTCATTATAAAGTAAAACTAAGTTATTTAAAACAATCTAAAGTTTTTTAGAGCATTTAAAATCGTTACTTCTGTGCGAATCTGCTCAAATGCGCTCAAAAGACTGGTTGATTAGCTAGAGAAAAATTATGATCACCGCGGCACATGGAAGTTAGTGAATGTTACCTGCAAAGAAATACACAGGCATAACACTAATGAATACGCTCAACAGCAATGTTTAGCGCCGCCAATCAAGTACAAAGAATTGTTTCTTCTGTAAGGGAAACAGTGCAGGAAGGAGGGCTTCACAGCTAGGCTGGTCAAACCGGACAGGAGACGGTTAGCAGGGGTCGGAGAGGATTCCGAAGAACACAGCATAGAGACAACATAATTCTGTTCACAAAGAACTCACACTACACGGTGTAAAAGCTTGCAAATCGTTCTGCGTGTGCCAATGAGAAACTGTGAAAAAGAAGGACAGGTCTGTAGGTAGATCTAGATGTTCAGAGGGAGACCAGTATGGAGTGTCACAAATGAGAAAGGCTGAACGAGTAAGTAGCACTTGCATCGGGATAGTATGGACCGCTTTGAAAGACTCACACACACGGAGCAAGTAGAAGACATTCAAATGTATTTAAATGCTCTAAAAAACTTTAGATTGCTTTAAGTAACCTAGTTTTACTTTATAATGAACCTAGAATATAGTAAATTTAAAAGTCACTTTAAATTCCACTAAGTCCTACTTTGGAGTCCACTCTGTTGTCCAAGCATCCACAAAGATAGTGACAGAGATGAAGGCCAAGAATGGGAGCCCTCTCCTCAGAATTGCCATGTCCAGTATGTCGTGGCAGACGGCCACTGTGGGCTGGTAGCGGCCGTCGGTCCTCAGCAAAGTGCCGCTGGCATTCCCGATCAGCAAGTGCTGAAAGCGGATGTCTGTCGAGTGACTTCACAGATACAAAAAGACATGGTTGCAGCATGGAAGGGGGCGCTTGAGAGAGATGAGTGGGTCC
>JAHBMJ010002957.1:0-14408 GCA_018398765.1 Chromera velia
GCACACACACACACACACACACACACACACACACACATGCACCCACATGCACACATACACACACACACACACACACACACAGAGACACACAAGCAAGCAAGCACACATACACACACAAGTCGAACGGACAGACGGACAGACTATTTCCAGACTTCAAAAACACTAGCTGAGACTTTCTTTCCAATCTCGGATCCAAAATTCACAACTTAATTGACAGCATGCAGCTAGCTCGACCCGTTTGGCAGGTACGTACATGATTCGATTGAAGAAAAGACGCCCCCCCAGGTACCCCCCCCACAAATTTAAACTGAATACTGCACTGTTCGTTGCTTCTGTCTGCATGCGGTCACAGGTCCAGAATGGCTTTCCACGAATCGACAAACGCTTTGCGGGGCTGCTCCCGAAACGGGGGAGAGCCATGCGCGTAGATGATTTGCTCGAATTCCCATCTGGACACTAGGTCTTCGACGCACGCAAGCAGCTCTTTCGGGTTCCCGTGGGAGACCACACGAGTTGTTCTGTAGCTGGGCAGCTTGCATATCTGCCAATGGTCCTTGGTCACGCGGAACCAGAGCCTTGCGAACCATGTGGGGCACATTTCCTTTTTGTGTCCCCCATAAAAACCGTCGGATGCAATGAGGGTCTTGCTTGGTCCGTGAAAGAACAAGACTTCGTTCATCATGAGAGGCGCACCCCGGAGCAGCTGTTGTGGCAGTCCGGGTATATCCTCCCCTCCATCGTCCCTCAGAACGTGGCAGGGCACCTCAGGCATCTTCTCAGCAAGATTCTCTCCACATGCACTGGGAGCTACGAACACTTTCGCATCTGGGAACAGCCTGGATGCGTGGGGCACGAAAAGCCAGTGCTGGAGATTAGGTGCAATGATGAATGCAACCTTTCCGAGTACGTCAATTTCAGCCCTCAGGTCTGGGTCGATAGGGACAGGGGAGTGAAGGACAAGCAGAGAGCCGTCTCCGCCGTCTCCGGAGAGACGGACCACCGTCATCGTCGTGTCAATGGGGAAAGGCAGGTCCTCCCCCCCCAAGAGACGGCGGACGTTTTCCTTCTCTTCCCCAAGCCATTCCGAGCTAGAAAGGGGGTCTGTGTTCAAGACCTCCGCCTCCAGACTCCCCCCCAAACCGTTCTCTAGGAGACGGCCCTTGAGTCCCTTGTACGTCAGGCCCTCGGTCTGGTTCTCTCCCAAATGGAAGGTCCCCTTGCAGATCCAAATCTCTGGACCGACAGAGACCAGGCGGAAGGTATGAGGACACTCAGAGACAGACATTCTTCGACAAATATCAGACCAGTGACGGTCTCAGTGATAGTCCTCCTCTTCCATGGCCAGACTTTGGCATTGAAGCTGACTGCAAAGCTGACTACAAGAAGGGGGGCACTTACAGAATTTTGCGTCCGCGTGCGAACACTCCGAAAAGAACATTACTCTTACAGTCTACAGCTCGTCCTGTCAGAGGCGGGTGGATGACAAATCATGAAAGCAACTTGACTTACTTTCATTTCACTGAAAGCATCCCTGTATAAGTACACGTACGCATCTCGTGCAACTCACAATACCGGGCAACACGGTGCATGCTGACACTTCGAAGTAGATTGCCGTCTCAGTCGTCCAGAGACTTGCTTTGACATCCTTCCAGAAGATGAACGTGAGGCCTTCAAGCTGCAGACTGCACAGCAGCCTTGTTGTATTCTCTCTCCTTGCTTTGGTTGGACAAGTGGCAGGCTTCTTGGTGAGCGGACGGTTGCTTTTCTCTTGTCCCTGAATGGGCTGTGTTCGCTCACCGTCTCCTTTTATGCATCCGTCTCCGTCTCGCAGCCGCAAAGGACCAGCAGACCTCCTCACGCTGGCGGGGCGACACGGACGCGCGTAGTTTACAGACTGGACGGGAAGCCTCTGAGTGGACCCATTGAGGCATTCGGAGATCGAATCCTGATCAGGTCGGTTGGGTTAGGCAATTAATTGAACGAAGGGACGAGAGAATTTGTTTTTCTCTCGGCCGTCTCCATCTCCCTGCTTCGTCCTTCTCTCGCTCTCACTCACTCCCAACCTCTCGACCTCTCTCTGTCTGTCTGTTTGTCTGTCTGTTTCTCTCTCTCTCTCTCTCTCACATACACACACACACACACACACACACACACACACTTTTACACACCACTTACTTACCTACTTACTAACTTACTTGCTTACTTATTCTGACTTTGCTGTCAGTCCCCTCCTTGGCTTCTTGATTGGAGGGACACCCGTCTCCCTCCGCCTTTGAGGAAGGGTCTTTCCATCCATCCATCCATCCATCGATCGATCGATCAATCCGGCCCTCCCGGAAGTTCCTCAACGGTTTCTGTGTGCAAATTTCACGGAGACGGGGTTTCCTTCCTTTTGTCGACCCCCCCCGTACACATTCCGTGGCGAGCTGAAGAGGCCCTCTCGGTTTTTTGCCGTTCCGGTTCTTGTTCGATTTTCATCTCTCTGCTTCTTCCACAGCCTGCGGTCTTTCTGCCTGCGTTCTATCTTCCACAGCCTCAAGGTTCATTGAAACGTGTGTGATTGATCATTTTCTTTGTTTATGTCTTCGCTGTGATCATTTTCGTTGTTTATGTCTCCACTTTTTCTTTCCTTCTCCTTGAATGCAGAAAGATCGAGAAATACTGAAACGTGTATTCATTCTCATACAGAATTCGTGAATAATACAAGAAAAAGACTTGTTTCTGTATACAGGAGCTTGAATACTCCTCCTTGAATGCAGAAAGATCCAGAATGACAGGAGCGAGGGAGGACTCTGGCTCTCTCACTTGGTGTGTGTGTGTGTGTGTGTGTGTGTGTGTGTGTGTGTGTGTGTGTGTGTGTGTGTGTCTGTGTGTCTGTGTGTCTGTGTGTCCGTGTGTCGGTGTGTCGGTGTGTCTGTGTGTCTGTGTGTGTGTGTCTGTGTGTCTGTGTGTGTGTGTCTGTGTGTCTGTGTCTGTGTCTGTGTGCGGGTCTCTGTCTTTGTCTGTGAGTCTCCGAACTTCTTTCTTCGCATGCAAGACCGATCTACCCTCCAGACCCTTCCGTTTGTTTCCGCAAAGAAAACAAACAATTCATGAGCTCTGTCTAAAAGAACGAGACTGTCTAGCTGTTTGTGTTGACAGTCAGTCAGTCAAGGGAAACAGTCGTCAGAAGAAAGGAAAAAAAATGAATGGAAGGAACGTGTCGCCGGTATGACTTCCAAAGAAAACAAAAAGTGACATTCCCTCTCCCTCCCCCTCCCCCTCTCCGTCTCCCTCTCCCTCTCTCTGTTTCTGCTGTGCATGTAGTTTGTCTGTCTGTGTTTTTAACCCCCTGTTTGCTGCACATGTCTTTCAGCTGCCGTAGCATCGATCGATGCAAACAATCAAACAACATGAAGCAAGTGAACAAAGTGCAATGACGTACTACTTGAAATGAATTTTGCAGGCGCAATTAGACCACAAACTGAACTTCGGAGAGGTCGTCTCCGTCGGGGAAGGTCAGCCAGCCAGCCAAGCAGCCAAGCAGGCAAGATAGATAGTCTGGTGGTTAAAAGAAAAATACAAGCGTTCGAATGTGGACTCATTTTTTTGCTTGTCCTTTAGGCATATGCAACAGACTGCTTTCTGTAGAAAAATGGGTAGTGAGTGTTGCAACAGACTCGGAGACCTGGCCGGACCTAGACACCCCTACGTGAATAAGCGCACACGCATCCCACGCATACACAGGCAAAGAGAGGCGCACTTGCAGGCAGAGAGGGAGGTGGCGAGGGAGGGAGAGGGGGATTTTCTTGAGTGAGCGATGGACGAGTTGAGGGAATTTGTTCGTGTGCGTGTGCGTGTTCGTCTGTGTGTCTGTGCGTGTGTGTGAGTGTGTGTGTGCGTAAGCGCGTCTGTCTTGGGGGGCGGGGCAGCTGATTGAGTGGTTTAATGAGTGTCAGACTCTGTGAGTGAGCGAGCGAGCGAGCTAGCGATGAACTCTTTTCTCCTTTAGAGAAAGACCAGAAACCCAACAGGAAGGAAGGACTGCTGGGAGGGAGTGTTCAGGAAGGAAAGAAGGAAGCGTCCGTTCAGACAGACAGATAGACAGACAGACAGACAGACAGACAGTTCACAGCTAGAGATCCAAAGTGAAGAACTTCCTTTCAAGGGAGCTTGAAGAACAAGATTCTCCTTCTTTTCTTTCTTCCGTTTCCATTTCTTTGCCTTTCCCCCCATCCCTTTCCTTCCTTCCTTCCCAGATAACTCAACCAAGGTGATTGAGAGACAGATACCAAAATTAGCCGATCAAAAGACGCGATCGAGATAAATGCCTAGATGTCCCTAAATTCGTTCTTTCTTTTCCTTTTGGTGTGTGTGTGTGTGTGTGTGTGTGTGTGTGTGTGTGTGTGTGTGTATGTGTGTGTGTGTGTGTGTGTGTCGCCTTCCTCCGAACAGGACTTTTCGTTCCCATGGATATCAAGGTCAGTCAGTCGATATATTAATATATCCCCAAGATAAGGTGCACACACAATGAGGATGCTTCCGTTCATTCAAAGACACACACTGTTCCGCAAGTTTCCAGAAATCAGATTTAGCGGCGTTGCGCGCTGTTTTTTGAACGGGCAAAGGGGGTGGGTTAAAGAGGAGATATGCATTTACTTTCATACATATAGAATTCACCCTGAAAAAGAATTCTGTATGAAAGTAAATGCATGAACGGGCAAGGGGGGTAGGTTGAACAGGAGATAAAACGACCGGGGGGGGGATGCGCTGGCTGTTCTGCTCTTTTTGTCATGCATGCTGCCAGGGAGTGTCGGCTGAAGGCCTGCACAAAGAAAGAAAGAAAGAAAGAAAAAAAAAAAAGAAAGAAAGAAAAAAAAAAAAGAAAGAAAGAAAGAAAGAAAGAAAGAAAAGAAAGAAAGAAAAGAAAGAAAGAAAGAAAGAAAGAAAGGAAGGAAGGAAGGAAGGAAGGAAGGAAGAAAGAAAGAAAGAAAGAAAGAAAGAAACTGCATGAATTCTCTTTCCTGTTGTGATGGAGGCTTCCATTACCGTTTCCCGCCCTTTGCTTGGAAAAGATGCTCGTCATTCGTACCGTTCCGTGTCTGTGTGTGAAGCTGCACGGTGCTTTGTCTTGCAAGTGCGGGAGTTGTGGAAATTCCTTTGGTCGATCTATGCATGTGCACGCACTCTCTGTTGTTTCACTTAATTTGTAACATTGACGCACGCATGTGCACTCACTCTCTGTTGTTTCACTTAATTTGTAACATTGACGCACGCATTCTCTGTTGTTTCACTTAATTTGTAACATTGACGCACGCACTCTCTGTTGTTTCACCTAATTTGTAACATTGACGCACGCACTCTCTGTTGTTTCACTTAATTTGTAACACTGACGCATGCAGGTTGGAGACTTCGTGTTGTGGAAAGCAGAAATGGACAGGGGTAGACAGGTCGGTTAATCCGGCGGGGGGGGGGGCTCTCGGTCAATGTTTGTTTCATTCACATTTGAAGGGGGGGGGTTGTTCATGGCATGCCGGAGTATGGATTTTCTCCATGATGGTCGGGTGGGTTCATTCATTCTCCGACGCATTGTTCATGCCCCCCGCCACAGCCGGTTTCTGTTCTTGGTTGACTCCCTTTGTCTTCTTGACCCGGACTGAGCTGAGGGTCGTCTTTCTCACAGTGCATGGAGTTATTGCATGCACTGTGATGCGAATACTAAGCTGCTCTCTCTCTCTCTCTCTCCCTCTCTCTCTCTCTCTCTCTCTCTCTCTCTCTCTCTCTCTCTCTCTCTCTCTCTCTCTCTGTGTGTGTGTGTGTGTGTGTGTGTGTGTGTGTGTGAGTGACACTGTGCGTGTGTGCTTGCGTTCTTTGCGCGGTCGGAACCCGTGCAGCTTGACTACAATGGGGAGGAGCACGTGATGATTTTCAGGGAACAGATCCTTGCGAAAGTGGAGGGTCCTGCATCGTAATGTTCGATCTAGCTATCGGACGGTGTCACTGTGATTTGTATAATGACTTACTTCATTGATATCCAAAAGCAGTTTCTTTATTTTCTGTATGTTATAAATTTTTGTTTGAGAATCTAAACAAAATAAATGTGTTTTGATAAGGTCGAATACTAGCTTAAATATGCAGTATCAATATCTATCAGCTTGATTGGATAAAGATTTGTAAGAAGTTGCTGTCAATCTAGCAATCAATAGTAAGGCCCTAGGTAAGGCCTTCAGGCTGAATATTGTGGTTTAGACTGTTCAAGTCACTGTTGTAAAACTTTTTAAAACATGGCATATAACAAAAAAAAAATAAAGAAAAGACTGCAAAGCTTCAGCTCACTAAATTTTGTAAACTTCTCTAGAACACTGCTACAAAGGAGTAAAAGATTGTGATAAAAAATAGGTTTATAATTTGTGTAAAACATTGTGAGTAACTTGAAGTATGAGAGAATCATTCAAAAAAAAATTTTTTTTGATGGTATAAAAAATTCAGAACTGGGGTACACAGCGATTCACGGTTACATCATGCAGTGCACAGATGTTTATGTTCACGCAGATAGAGCTAGGCGCCGGCTAGAGAAAAAAAAAAAGAAAAAAAATAAGCGATTTAAGCTAGGAGATCTTTTTTTTTTTTCTTTTTTTTTTTACTTTTCAACCCTGAACAACACCTAGCAACAGTTGTACAATACATAAACAACACTTGTACAACACTTGAATAACAGTTGTTTGACTGATAAAAAAAAAAAAAAAGAAAAAAAGTAAACGGTTTGGGGGGATCTTTTTTTTTTTTTCTCTAGCCGGCGCCTAGAGATGGAGTCCATGCAGACATGAATAAAAAAATTTAGTAGGATTTTGTGATACTGCAAGTACCACACACTGGCACTGCCAGGCAAAAAGCGCCATGCACGGTATGATGCACCTACATCATGATTTCTGTATGAGGGCCATATCATGATTTCTGTATGATTTCTGCCGAGCTCGACATAATCTTAGCTATAGCGACATCTGACTCCTTTAGTTGTTGATCGATCTGTATTCGAAGTTTGGATCTTGAAGGAACATCTCTAAGACTGGTGGGAATCTGGTGGGATGATTTAAGTTGGCGTGATTTGGCGTGCCGAGTTTCAATTTCAATTTCCAAAACTCTGCATAGATTTTCGTGTTCGGTCAAGCGGACCAACGCTGGTCCGACGGTCGGCAAAATCGGGCCAACCAGACCAACGAGCGGGCAACCCCGTCAACTACTGATAGTAACTCCGCAAAGCTTCAAATGTGTATGTCCCGGACGCGCAGCGAGGCCCCATGACGCCGCGAAGGGCCACGGCACGGCAAGGACCCGGCGTGCTGACTGCGCAAATCCAGTAGCATGCCTAGGCCTTTCAGATCTTTCACTCCCGGGGACCGTCTCTGCATAGTTTTCTCCACTTGATTTCTCTCCAATCACCCTTCATCCAAAGAACTGTATGCTCAGTCTAAAGTACCACATAACAAATAGTCTATTTTTTGAAAGTTTAGAGGGTTTTTTTAAAAAAATGAAAGATCATCTTTCCAAGTAGGGTGCCTGCAGGAATCCTCTACCGCAGAAAAATTGAGGACTACCAGGCGTTCGTCAAGCAGCTAGACGTCTTGCTTCACTTTATGATGGTACTCAATGAGCAGGCGGTCCCCGGTGCCCTGGAAGTTTGATGCTGGAATCCATTGCAGATTGTCTAGACCTAATGAGTAGTCTTTCCATTGGACCTTATACTAGTTGCGCCTCTCGTCTTAGTCAAAAAAAATTTTAACCTCCCACTTTGCATCATCAAAAGATTGGGAAGTCATTGAGTCTGGCTCTAAGGCTTCTTTTATATTCCTAATTTGAGAACGATGGATCCTTTTGATTCTGAGATATTGGTAAAAGAGGTCGATATCACCGCTTTCTTGGACCTTGTAATCAAAACCCGAAGCCCAGCATAATTCTTGAACATTCATTCTCATGACCTGTTCGTTTGCCCGTTTTCTTTGCAGCTCCTGCACTACATGCATGATTAGCTTTCAGTTCTTCTCAATTCAGCGCAATGCTCCTCAGGATTTCAACTTGATGTTCTTCATCCAGGATTCCTGATTCTGTATAAAAATCATAATCAGGCGAAAAATACGTGTCGGACCATAATAGATAAGAATCAATAGGATAGACCTGCTTTACAATGTAATCACGAAAAGACCGGAACGTTGCTAATACATGTGCATAAGAGACGTTAATTAGCCATTCTTGATGGGACTTAAAGAGCCGGACAAGGCTTTTAAGCTTATAGTCGCTGAATAAGTCGAGGAGCAGTCGTTCTAAATGATCTAGCCGCATTTGTGTGACGCCAGCCGGAAACACCAAGATACAGATTATGTTGAAGCCCCACGGACAGCACAAGTGATATTGGTCTAATCTATGGTCTGGGTTCTTTAGCGTGCTGCCGATTTTGACCAGTGAAGGGGATGCTAGAAACGGGTTTTCCAATGTATAGAGAATTGGACGGTTTACGTTGATAAGACAAGCAATACCACCACCGGCAGGCATAGTCAGACTTTTTTTCTTTTATTTTATAGGGCGGGATGCAGAGGCAATGAGCCACGAGGCGCGAGCGCACATGCACGACACTATATTATGGAGATGCTCAGCAACCTGCCGATCAAAGCGCAAAAGGTCGGCGTTTTTATTCCGGAGGAGAGACTCCAGAGTACCTCCTGTTTCAAAAATGCGGTGCGCATCATGCATTAGTTCTCAAAGGCTATAAACTCGCGCTAGTATTGAAGGAGGTACAAGTACAGAAACAGTGACAGTTACAGTGTCAAAGTCGAGTTTTTGCAGAAGCTGCGCAAGTAATGCAGTCTGCATACGGACCTGCAGGCGAGACTTGGTGATGCATTCCAAGAGGCGTTCTTCTTGGAGAAAAACGGAGGGGAAGAGGCGGCAGTGGACCATACTTGAAGCTTGGACAGCCCACAGCCACCATCCACCTACGTGCACTAGGTTTTGCAGACATTGAAAAATGCCCGTGGCTTGGAGGCTATTAGCATACTCTAGTGCCGTACTAGAAAAAGGCTCCACTAGATCTGCCAAGGCATCATCTAGTAAGCTTTTGTCTAGCACATCTTGTGAGGGGCATTCCGCCTAATAAGAAGACTGAGTAATAAAGGGCTGGCAAGCGTCAGGCAGATATGGGCCGGACGGGGGACCCGGGCCACATAGCATGCATGGGTGTATCATGAGGCCGCGCATCGTGAAGTTGGGCATGCTTTCATTAAGTGATTTTAGTGAAGTGCATGCTTGATGTGTCTGCTTGACGTCATCACTAAGAATGCTCGAGATTGACATTAACTGCTAGACTAAACCAACCGATGTCTGTCAGACTTTAACCACCTCTATCTGATATTACTAAGACTCCCATAAAACAGCTTATATCTGGTAGTAGAGCCTCGTTCCACCTTTAGTTAAGGGAGAGCGCTCTTGTTAAATTCAGTATACTCAGACTAGTTCAGTCTACCAACTGTCGACTCCATAGGTCGATGGAAGGTGTGATAGAGGATGTACTGGCTCCGGAGATTCTGCAGATCGTCGGAGCCATTGAAAGACTATCTCAGCGGATTGACTCTATACAGGCGATGCAAAACCTGTATAGAGAAACTCTGCAATTACTTGTTTCTCAAGCCCCTCAGGAATCTGTCCAGGCAACGGTGACGTCACCTGCCATTGCGCCAGCCCAAAGTACAACCGCGTCCTCGTCGCACTACATGAAGCTGTGCGAGGCCCTTGCTCTGTTCTCTGAAGTGAGGGCCAAGCTGACCAGGTGGTTGAAAGACATAGAAGACTTCTACAAACTTGAGAAAGTATTAGACCTAGACAAGGTACTGGTAGCAAAAAACAGAATGTCCCAGGACTTGAAGGAATGGTTTAACCTCTATGAGGTCGAGAATGGACCATTCCAGAACTGGGAGTCGTTGAAGGCTGCCCTCATCGAGCACTATTCAGACACACTAGCCAGACAGAAGGCCAGAAAGGACCTGAAGAAGTGCTGATGCACTGGAGCTGGGGTCGATGACTACAATAAGCGATTCAAGCCGCTTGTTGTGAAACTGAAGGGCCGGTTGGTCAAAGAAAATATCGTTAAAGACTACATCTCGGGTTTGCTAGCAGATGTCCGCCTTGAAACAAACAAGGCGCATCCAGTTAATTTGGTCATCGCCATGAAGATGGCAAGCGAGCTTGAGGTCTTTCTCTCTGGTGGAAAAGGACCGCGAGGCGGGACACGAGACTTCCAAAGGCCGAGTGCCTTCGAAAGTGGTAGGGAGAGTGCCCGACGCAACTCTCTACTGGGATAAAAGGAAGGGCCCGTCCCCATGGACCTGTGTAGGGTCCATCAACAGTTACTCCCACCACCACTCATACCGGCAGAGTGGTCTCTCTCCATTGCAGAGGGAAGATATTTCAGATGCTGCCTCACAGGGCATACTGCTAGGCAGTGTCCAGGTCCCTTCTCTGGACTCGGCGGAAACTTCTCTAGAATGCGGAGACTCACTGACGGAGGGAACCCTCAGGACTCGCAGGACTATGAGAGATTCCGTAGAGACGCGTGGAGACTTCAGGCAGGGGGGATGGGGGCAGGGCAGAAGCGGATACCAGGGAGATCGCAGAGGGTTTGGAGCTCTATTCCCGACCGCCCAAGCATAGCCACCTCTGGGCTAGTCACAGTGGAGAGGGGGATGCAAAGACGGTGGTCCCAGAGGAAGAGGAAGAAGTAGAAGGAAGCCGGCAGGTAGGGGAGTTCGAACGATCTATAGAGGTTTCGAGACGGATGAGGTGATGGGAGCAGAGGGACTCAAAACTTGTGGTCAGTGCCCCGAGATGGGAGGAAGCCCTAAGAATGAAGACGTGCTAATGGAAATGAAGGAGGAGGAAAATGAAACAGGGGTCCGTCCGGGGTTATTTGTGTTTTCAGGTTGAGTGGCTGGTGTACCTGTCAAAGTTTTGGTTAATTCGGGTGCTGATGATATTTATCTTGACCATCGTTTTACCCATGCCCACCATCTCCGTCTGTGCAGATTGAGACGACCCGTCAACTTGCATGGTGCCCTCAAATCCTCGAAGACTCGGTCGGTCTGTGAGTGTGCACCCACAGTGCCGATCAACATTCAGGGGTATCAAGAGACAGTGGCAGTGTGGGGGAGGAAAAGCATAGGGTGAGAGACAATATATGATGATGACTCGATCGCTCGAGGGCATGCTAGATAGGCGCTTGATGAGAAGATAGATAAACATGAGAATTGATTGTCCGATCGCTCGATGGATACATGATTAATATATCAGTCTTCAGAGCCAAGCGTGGACATTGGCTTGAAAGGCAGGCAAGTGTGAAGAGCATTCTGCCTAATAAGAAGACTGAGTAATAAAGGGCTGGCAAGCGTTAAGCAGATGTGGGCTGGACGGGCGACCCGGGCCACATAGCGTGCATGGGCGTATCACGAGGCCGCGCATCGTGAAGTCGGGCATGCTTTCATTAAGTGATTTTAGTGAAGTGTATGCTTGATGTGTCTGCTTGACGTCATCACTAAGAATGCTCGAAATTGATATTAACTGCTAGACCAAACCAACCGATGTCTATCAGACTTTAACCATCTGTATCTGATATTACTAAGACTCCCGTAAAACAGCTTACACATCTAGTAGGCTTGTTGAAGCTTCGATAATATGAGTGCTAGCAGATATGAACGGAACAAGGTGGAAAGGGATAACTAGACTGCTTGTTGGGCAGTGATGGCCCAGTAAGTCGGCGATGACCGCCCGGACAGGGGGGGGGGAGGGAAACATGATTTTTATTTTTGTGATACATCGTTCCTACCTAGTACTGCCTCTGAGTCACCATGGTGTATGAAAAAAAAACTAACGGCCCACGAGTGCAAGGTCACGTACGGATTCATCTCCAACATGCAGTGGTCTGACCCTTCATACATGCGGGAAATAATGCATCGGGAACAAATGCATCCAGTTTCAATGCCTCAGGTCTTTAGTCTGCAGCACCTCGCTGCGGCACAACTGCGGTGTACGTGCGTTTTGAGAAAGCGATTGCAAATGCGTCTTTTCCAAAAAGTTCCGGATCAAAGTCAGTCAGATCATACGTGTAGTAGCTCGCACTTGCCTGCGGCGCCTGTCTCTCGAGGTAGGCTTTCAGTGAGTGAAGAGCGCAGCACCGGCTGATCTGCCCGAATCTCTGCTGCGTGATAGTCGCATCAACGCTTTTCAAAAACAGGGATGTGTCGACTGCATCGGAAGAGGAATCAAAACACAAAGAAAGCAGCTGAATGCAGCCGAGGCTGTTTTTCATGCGTGACAGAGCGGCACGATCTTGCTGGAAAATCGAATCTGTCAGTGTCGCCTTGCTTTGGAGCTCAACGGACACCCAAGGAACATGGTTTGCGTCAGTGATCATCCCATCCTCTTCACACGTGACGTAGTCTCCAAATTCATCACTGCGGTCCAGCTCTGTCGATGTCGGACTGGTCAGTCGCCAAAAGCCCTGAGGACTGTTCGCATAGCAGAGGTTTTCAAATCCGAGGGACCGCAACGTGTCCCCCAGGCTGCTGAGGAGAGTAGCGTGGGTCAAAAGGGAAGACGGTCCGAGTGACGTTCTTTCAAACGCGGACTTTTGCTCCGGTGTCGGATCAGAGATGGCGAAAGAGGACGGTTGAGAACCTCCCGCCACAGATGGAACGGTGAAAAACGCCCAGTGGATATCTCTCGACAACGCGGAATTGGAGCACACTTTCGAACGACGTTGCAAAGGTGCGCGGCTCCCTCCTGCATGGATGGAAAAGAGGATCCATCAGACACCTCGCGTCTGACTTCTCGTACGTGTCGTCAGCACTCATACTAATTTCGCGACCCACCGACCCCCGGACTTGCACGTACAGTGTCACTTCAATTCACCGAGCTGAACAAGTCGAGTCGACTAGGCACGCATACGAGAATAAGCATACCTAGCTGACGGTCACGCACGCACGCACACGACGGAAGCGCAGCCACAGAGACAGGGAGCTGATGGTCACGCAGGGACGCACGCACGCGGGAAGAGAGAAGTCGACTGATAGAGATGGCGGTGGCTATGAGCTCTTTCCCAACGTGTATCGACTGAACGGTGCAAGACGAGAAAAACCGGGGACAGACACTCAACGCTCAACAGACCTCTCAATGCAGGCATACACACACTGCTCTCACGGCACGCTTGTTCAGGCTGCCTGACGGTTCCATCCATCACGACACACCCAACCAAGAGCCACACACAGCCCGCCACGTCAACTTAAAGAAATGGAGATGCCGAATGTATGATGGAGAAGTTTTTGTTCGGGCGAGGCAAAAAAGAAAAGGGGGCTAGAGGAAGCGGCATGGGTACACAAGCTCACAAAAACTGGAAAACAAGACAGCGAGGACGGACAGACAAGACGACAGACGGAGAGGGCGAAAGGAAGAGAGAGACAGGCAGGGAGCTAGGGAGACAAAAAAAGCGAGAGCCGAAGGAGGGCGGCGCAGCTGGCGTGCACACCCACCTGCAGGATTCGCGCGGCCATCCAGGGGAGCGACAGAAATGGCTAGAGGCTGCACGCAGGGTTCCAGGGCAAGCACGAAGGATATATTAATAGAGACACGCAAGGGGGGGCGGAGACACGCGAACAAAGATGGGACAGAAAAACGGTCCTGGCACGCCTGGCCCACCTCTTGTCGTGGGGTTGCGAACAGGTAGGGGCAGACGTCGTCCTTCGGCCCCATGTTCTGCAGGGCAAAGGTCTCCTCAGGAAGCTCCCAGGGATCTGCATCAAGGACACAACAACAAAGTCCACACGCGAAGAGAAGCGCGAAGACAGGCAGCAGAGAAAAACATCGTCCCCCCAAAGGAAAAGGTGCAAGAAGCGGGGGCAGCTAAAAGGCGGGAAAAAGAGCAGACAGGACGAAAGAAGAGAAAGAGCGGAAAGGACCAGACAGAACAGAAGAGAGCCCAGGGCCACAGAGCACGGAAGAAGGAGGGGCATGAGCAGTCCGGGATCGCAACAGGAGGAGAGCAGGAAGCAGGGGCGGATAGCAGGGGAGGAGAAGGGGAAGTGGGGAAAAGGAGGAGGTGAGGGCGAAAGAGGGCGGCAGGAGGCCCGGAAGGAAGAGGAAGGAAGGGCTCCTACCGCCGCAAGACCGTTGGAGAAGGCAAACAGACAACGCAGAAGAAATAAGAAGGAGCTCGAAGGCTCGAGCCTGATAAAGAGGCGAGACAGAGAGGCAAGAGAGAGAGGTGACACTTCCAACCGCGGGTGACGGTCTTCGAACCGAAGTGTCACCAACCCAAGAAGGTGAAAGCACCTCACCGGTGACACTTGTGACACTAGTGACACCTTTTTAGAAAAAGTGTGTAGAGAAAAGAA
>JAHBMJ010002958.1:0-14370 GCA_018398765.1 Chromera velia
CCGAGGTTCAGAAGTCCGCACTTCTGAACCTTGGGCCAGGGGGGTCAAACCCCCCCGGCGCCAGGTCCAAACATGGGCTTATCGTGGGTCCAGGACTCCAGGAGGCGCCGCCACGGGGCCAGAGGGGGTGGCGGCACCCTGCTCCTTCGACGCACGCAGCCGACTTTGCCTCTGTCGGCCAATAATCGGGTCTGAAGTCTCTTGTCCGTCTTGAAGGTCCACAGGTTCAAAACTGCGGAGTTCT
Organism: Chromera velia; assembly: GCA_018398765.1. Taxonomy (NCBI): domain Eukaryota; family Chromeraceae; genus Chromera; species Chromera velia. Next base: position 245 of record JAHBMJ010002958.1, read on the forward strand.
GAACCTCTGAGCAAACGGACTTTTCCCACAGAAATGTTACTACAAAAAACGCTCTGTCAGATGTCTTCTGATGGTTTTAGAAGATGTCTGACAGAGCGTTTTCTTGGTTTTGACTTTTTTTTCGGGAGTGCACTTTCGGGGCTCTGGAGGAGATAGCTACAACAACAGTTGCTGGGTCACCTCGAGTCGGCATGAAGTGGAGCTTGGAGGTGGGTCCAGTGGACACCAGCCGTCTTGATCTTGTTTTTAACGTCTTCCTGCTTGCTGTTTCTCCTCCTGTTCAAGCGGGGAAGGGCTGCCAGCCTTATCTAGGTATTAAAGTACTGCTGCCTTCATTGCTCTCCTTACTCTTTCCTTATAGGTCACAGTCTTGGGAGCCCCGGGGTCAACCCCCAGGTCAGCCTGTCTGGACCCGCTGCTTCTTAGGCTCTTGGTTTTGTCTTTGGAACCTTGTGCGTGCAGAATAAGCTGGACAGAAGTGCTTCTTTGACTGTACAAAGCGTGAACGCCTGTCCCTCCGTGTTTACAGGTGTTGGTGGGCAGAGATTTGGGAACACCTGCAGGTCAGTTAAGGAAGCACGGCTTGCTCTCTCGCTTTGTATGATGATTTGTTTAGTATCCAGCTTCTTTGTCCTGCTAGGAGCTTGACGAAAACGCACAAGGGAGGTCACTGGGATAGGGTTGATGGAGAGTCTCCATTTTTTGACCGCCTTTTCTGAAGCTTTGCACAGCTCTCAGTTGTGCCAGACATTTTTCCACCCAGACCAATCACTCAGCTTTCATGCATTTGAATGTCTTCCACTTGCTCCGTGTGTATCAGTCTTTCAAAGCGGTCCATACTATCCCGACGCAAGTGTTACTTACTCGTTCATCCTTTCTCATTTGTGGCACTCCGTACTGGTCTCCCTCTGAACATCTGGATCTACCTACAGACCTGTCCTTCTTTTTTACAGTTTCTCATTGACACACGCAGAACGATTTGCAAGCTTTTACACCATGTAGTGTGAGTTCTTTGTGAATAGAATTATGTTGTCTCTGTGCTCTGTTCTTAGGCATCCTCTCCGACTCCTGCCGACCGTCTTCTGTCCGGTCTGTCCAGCCTAGCTGTGAAACCCTCCTTCCTGCACTGTTTCCCTTGCAGAAAAAGCAATTCTTTGTAGTTGATTGGCGGCGCTAAACGTTGCTGTTGAACATATCCATTAGTGTTGTGCTTGTATATTTCTTTGCAGGTAACATTCACTAACTTCCACATGCTGCGGTGATCGTAATTTTTCCTTAGCTAATCAACCAGTCTTTTGAGCACATTTGAGCAGATTCGCACAGAAGTAGCGATTTTAAATGCTCTAAAAAACTTTAGATTGCTTTAAGTAACCTAGTTTTACTTTATAATGAAGCTAGAATATAGTAAATTTAAAAGTCACTTTGAATTCCACTAAGTCCTACTTTGGAGTCCACTCTGTTTTACCCTGCGACTCAGTAATTAAAAAAAAAGTTTAGGCATATGTGGCTATTGGTATCATTATACCATGACTAGTACCATGATTATACCATATTAAAAGGGAGTGGTCAAACTTCTTCTATATAAGAAGTCCTCATAATATTTTAATTTGAGTCAGATTCCTGTATGGGAATCGCTTCTTTGTAAACAGTACAGGCCTTTTATTTTTCGTCATTTCTCCAGCTATATCTCTGAAGGAGAAGACCCAAGATCTGTGGTGAGAACACTTGGGATCTCCAGTGGGGAAAGACCCGGGATCTCTGATGATCTCTGGTAGGGGATCTCCGGTGGGAAGACATGAGATCTCTGGTAGGGGAAGACATGGGACCTCTAGTGGGGGATGACCTGGAATCTCTGGTGGGGGAAGACCTGGGATCCCTGACGGGAAGTCCCAGACTTTCCGGTGTGAGAAAACCTGGTATCTCCGATGAAAAGCTCCAATGGGAAGACGTGGGATCTCTAGTAGGAAGACCTGAGATCTCTGGAGGGAAGACCCGAGATCTCCGGTGGGAAGACATGAAAAGAGGCAGACGATGCAGAGCATTCGCTCATATTGTGGAGTTTCTTCTTTGCCCGGCTTGCTAGCAAAGGAAAAAGGGGTGTACTGATTGAATTGTGATACACCTTTTCATAGAAAGTGAAATAATCGAAAAAATGTAGAAAAAAATTTGGTTTGAAATATCAGAGAGCTTATCGCATTTGTATGCCAAGAGTCTGAAGCCTTAAAGAGACAAAAGTTACAAAGGAAAATATGAAGTAATGTGAAGTAGAAACACAGACAGAGCGCAATGATTTTCAGCCTAAATAAGATGAACAGAGAAGAAAGAAACGACCGAAACAATGCAGCAGCTGTAAAATTTTGAAATGCTTCATAGGCCTAAAAGACGATAGTTGAAAGAACGTACCTTCACGGGCTCTTTTACTGGTTCCACATTCGCCTTAGACCTGTCAACATGCCCTTGACTGACCTGCAGAGATAGCAAACGGTTGACATCTGAAGGAACAGAGTGGAAACGTCTGTGGAAATTTGATGGGCAGACTGGGAAAGCCTGAAAAAGAACTGAGAAGCACACCATCAGGACCTACAGAAGATCTAGCCGGCAGGTTGACCGACAGAGTGGGGAGTCCAAAGAGGATCTGGGTGGCAGAATAGCCTACAAAGTGGGGTGTGTGCAGAAATTTGACCGGCAGGGTAGGAAGGGTTGGTGAGAGATCCTGCAGAGGATCTGACAAGAAGTTTTAGAGTAGATCTGGCAGATAAGGTAGGTGAGGGTCTCCGGAAATTTGACTAGCAAGGTAGACGGGTCTGCACAGGATTTGATCGACAAGGTGAGGGGTTCTGTGAGAATTTTGCGGACAGAGTAGGGATGTCTGTAGGAATTTTGCTAGGGAATTTTGCCAACAGAGTGGGGGCCTGGGGTCTGTGGGAATTTTGCGGACAGAGGGGGGTTATTGAAGATCTAACAGACAAGGTAGGGGGATCGACCTGCCGAAGTCTGATAAGTAGGATGGGGAGATCTAGCCGACAAAGCAGAGGGGTCTGCAGAGGACCTAATCAGCAAAGTAAAAGGTTCTGGCAGGCAGGGTGTAGGGGTCTAGAGATAGACGGAGGAACAGGGAAAGAAGGATGGAGAAATAAAGGGACAGAGGAAAAAAAAAGGACAGAGGGACAGACAGACAGAGAAAAAATAAAAGAGGGCCGAGGAATGGAATGCGAGGGGACAGAAGGACAGAAGGATTATTAAACAAAGGGATGGAGAGGCCACATACGGATGGATGGAGAGACAAAAAGACAAAGAGGGATGGACATACAGAGGAGAAAAAAGGAAGAGAGACAGACAGAGGGATTAACGGAATACAGTGAACTTCAAGGGATGGAGGGAAAAAAAGGAAGGGATGTATAGATAACAAACGCGTGGAGAAGAGAGGGATATGGGCACACAGGGATGGGAGCACAGAAAGAAAAAAGGGATAGAAAGACGGAAGGTAGAGGGACAGACAGGCAAAAAAAAGGATGGATTCTGAAGGACACAAAGCAAAGGGATAGAAGGACGGATAGATGGAAAACATAGGGGGAAAGAGGGAGAGAGGGACAGATGGAGGATGCAAGAAAAATAGAGGGACGAAGTGATATGGAGGGATATAAGGTGGAGTGACAGAGGAGTAGAATGACACAAAGGATGGAAGAAAGGAAAAAAGAAAGACAAATCTATCCCAAACAGTCTCCAACATTAAAACGGTCTCCAAAATTACCATATCTCTCAAGGTTTTTTAAGCTGTAAGCAATGCTTAAAAGCTCAAAACAAAGAGTTTTAAGCGATCAATCAGTACGATTTCCTGTTTTTAAATCGGGGTTAGTGAGAAAAAAAAATATATTGTGTTTGAGCTAGTTTGAGCACAGCGTGCGTGTTTCGCACGTCAGCGCACGTGCTGTGGTAATTAAGACACGCATGGCGGCGGGGCCCATACATGCCGGGCCGGGCCTCAAAAATTTAAAATCGCGCGGATCGTGATATAGCCTTGACATTCTTATATCAAATCTCCCTGAAACGAGGGAGTTCTCGTCAAAAAACAATAGCCGTCTCCGCCGAGTGTATCTTTCCCTCCTCGTTGCTGAAACGCCATCATGATGTCCTGTGGAATATTGGCTGGCCCTCTTAGTGGCTCCGATCTCCCCTCTGGCAACAGGGGCGCCACCCTTCCTGAAATAAAAGCACTGTTCGACCAACAGACAGCTTCTCAGAGGGAGTACTTCAACGGCAGATTTGATATCGTTGCAAAAAAGATTGACAACCTTGACAACCGGATTGGTCAGAATGAGAGAAGGGTTAAGAAATGTGAGAAGTCAATTGAGAAGATCGAATCAACCGTGCTGAGTCTTCAGCCCTCCGATGAGGAGAAAGACCCCGTCCCTCGCTCGCGTGTGGTGCTGGGCCTCTCTCTCAATGAGGTAAGGAAGTGGCAGCAATTCTAATCCTTCCTCAAAGACTTGCTCACCTTTTCTCTCTCCCTCAATGGCTAAGTGTACCAGACAGATGAAGTGATCTCCTGTTCTTCCCGGCTGTACGACGCTGCGAAATCCATCTTCTGCAGCAAGAACTACAAGTAGATCTCCAAACTCACTGTCGAATTCAAACACAAAAAAGATGTGGAAGAGTTTGATGGTCTATTCAAGGCCTGCGCCTCCGACCGCTCCGTGCAGTACAACGTCCTCTCCCTTGCTCCCACCGGATCTGTGAAGTGTGTGCTCAGGAAGACGGAGGAAGAAGAGAAAGCTGGCAGAATTTTCTAGGTGCAAAGCACATTTGGCGATGCCGGGGCATCCGCTAAGGACAAAGAGAGGGCTCAGGCCCTTCTACTGAAGGAAGGGGTGAGTGAATCCACCCAACCGATTTCCAGGGCACCTGCACCACCACTGCAGTAGCACCCATTGCCCCCTATGCCTCCCCAACAAATTTCGGCCGCCGACTCTCATATGATAGGTTTGGCACTGGCAGCCACGATCGCGCAGCAGAATGCGGTAGCAGCCGCGGTGCTGTAAACCTCGAGCGCTGTTGCGTTAAACTTTACAATGCACGCCCAACAGCAATAACAGCAAGCCAGATAGCTCCCACAGCCGTCTCATGAGGGTGATATGGTTTTCAAGACCCCGGTGCAAGTGAGACCCGAGTTGGGAAACGGAGACGGGGGTGCTGCCTCCGGCTTCGGTTATTAGTTTCGGTTGGAGATGGGAAGAGTTGGGGGGAACGGCGTATAGTTGGGAGTCCTCTTTTCCCCTCCGAACCGACTGGACTCCCACGGCTGAAAAAGAAATTGTTAGGTCTTCTGGAAGAAAGAGAGGCTCTCAGAAAGGAGATGTGTGATTTACGTGCCTGGTTGTCTTCTGTCTCTGTCAATGAGTTGTGTTTTCCCCCGGGCACCGCACCTTACGATGTTTCTCTTGATTCATTGAAATGGTGTGACATGAAATTCGAACTATGTAGAAAAGGGCACTCGGCCCCTGTCTCTCCCCCTGCCTCTGTTTTTCATGGCAATCGTTTTAATGTTCTGTTGGAGTGCGCAACGGACGAAGGATCTGTGAGTGGCGGTGAGCTTGATGCCCTTGCAGGCAAGTCAGACTGTTCTTCTCCTCTATTTAATTCTTTTCCGTCCCTTCATGCCCCTGATGTTGATTCTCTTTCCTGTTCCCCTTCCCTTTACAGTCAGGCACCTTCTCCTTCTGGTGAGGGCTTGTCTGTTCTGTCTTTTGTATCTGATGTGTTTTTTGTTTCGAAGGAGAAGTCGGTTAGGAAGTGTTGCAGGGGGAAAAGGAAAAAGCGCGGGGGAGGCAACCGTAAGCATGGCACATCACAGCAGTGAAGTGAAGTAGGGGAGCCTGCCAGCCCAGAGCTAGAGTGGGAGATCGTGCGGGTGCTTCGTACTCGCACAAACGGGAAAGGGGGGGAAAAGGAATACCTGGTTGACTGGGGCAGGAATTTCTCTTATACGTGGGAGCCAGCAGCAAACCTGAATCACTGCGAAGAGCTGCGAAGAGAGTTTTAGAAAGAGTAGCAGAAAGAGAAAGAGAAAGAGATGGCAGCCACGGCTAGAGTGACGGATGCCTCGGTCCGCTTTTCGTTGTTGAATATGAATGGGGTGAGAAGTAAAGAAGATAATGGTTCCTTTTCCCATTGGCTGGCCGAGAAAGATCCCGACCTAGCCATCTTCATAGAAGCAATGGACGTAACGAGGGACATCTCTTATGGGGGGTGGAAAGGCAAAAACTTCAGCCACCGTGAGTGGTACCGGCAGCAACTAGGTATGCGCAGAGCAGCCCATAATAGGGACGGCAAGAGTGGGGGTGTTTGTGTGCTTATAAAAGAGGAACGGTGGAGCAAGCTAAAACCCGAAATCTCCCTTGTGGGCCCAAATCTAGTTGAAGTGAAGATTACAGTGGGTGGGCGCAGGGTGCATATATTCGGTCTTTACCTTCCCGGGTCTTGGTCCGATCACAGGGACAGTGGGGTCCCTGACCTCTTGAAGGATGTATTTGGAAGGGTCCTTCTTAAGGCAGACAGGCTGGTGATGGGGGATTTCAATGCGCACTCAGGCAGCCTCGTGACGGTCCCCAAAACTCTTTTATGGTCCCGTGCAGATCTCCTCCTCCCGCCGAGGGATTCTGGGGGGGTTGATGGGAGGGGAAAAAATGATGAGGGCTCGGAGGAGCCTGACGGACCCTCGTTCATCCGCACGTCTCAGTGCAACAAAGACGTTGACCATAGTGGGAGGGACTTTATTCAAATTTGTAGTGATATGAATCTTGTTCCTTTGAACGGACTGACGGGAGAAGCAGGGGGAGAGTCCTTTGTTTTTCCTGGTAAGTGCACCTACTATTCCAGACAGAGCAGCACGTCTACACCCACTTCCCTCATTGATTACGTACTTACTGATCCATCTACCATATAGAGGGTTTCTGATTGGGAGGTTAACTTTGATGGTATTGCCTCCTCCAACCATGTGACCGTTTCTTTCTCCTTCTCCCCTCCCTCGGCCGAACCCGAATTTGAAAATGCTCTCCCACCCTACCAAAACCTCTCTGATTGTCCTTCCCTTTTCTGTTTAAACCGCACAGCCCCAGTCTCTGATGAAGAAATCACGCCGCTTGCAGCAGCGGTGAGATCGTTTGCTGAGGATCGATGGCCTAGCTTGTGGGCCTATCATGAGCAGATCGAACCATTCGAGGAGCCGCCTGCTCCTCCGCCTCCCCCAATGTCCCCGCATTCCCAACCAGGGCTGACTTTGGAGGGCGGTGACGATCGTGCGTGTCTGCACAGGTTAGTTGAGGAATGGTCGCGTATGCTAGTAGGGCCGATCAAGCAGACAGGGGACAAAAAGCCTGGCCCAGAAGGTAGACGATCAAAGAGAGAGGCATGGTTTGATTCCAAATCGGAATGTAAAGCTTTACAGAAAGAGGTTAGAGAGGCAGACGAGAGATAGAAGCTAGTGAGAGATGGGAATAGAAGGGGAATAGAGTTCGATAGACTGCAAAGGCTTCTTCAGGTCCGTCGTACTCTATTCAAAAGAAAGAGAGTTACGTGGGAGAGAGTACAAGCCCGGAGGGTACAAGAAGAGTTGTTAAAAGACCCGCTTGCTATCTGGAGGAGAAAGAAAAAAGCTGCCTCGGCTGGGGGAGCCTCCCGTCCTTCTCCACGTAAGTTCTCGAATAATTAGGCGAGGGTGTTTGAAGATAAGAATGAAGAGCCTCTCTCTTCCGCCCTCCCACCTGCCCCTCCTGCTTTCCACCCTTCTATTTTGCCCTTCTCTTTCCATCGAATCTCCTCTGCTCTAAAAAAAATGAATAGAAAGAAAGCCTTTGGCCTTAAAAGAATCTCCCCTGCTCAGCTTAACCTTTGTTTTGCACACTCGGCGTTCTCTCGTTTTTTACTTTTTGTTTTGTTTAATTGTATGCATATTTTTGCGTACTGGCCTCCCTCCTGGAATGTGCTGTATATCTGCTCTGTCCCTAAAGGCCTTGCCTCTCCCTCTCCCAATGAATGGAAGCCTATTCACGTTGTCAACCCTTTCACAAAACTTTTTGGTTTGCTGATGGACGGCCGTGTGCGCTCTCAAGTCGAGCTTGATGTCAGGCAGTTAGGTTTCAGACAAGGGGTGGGAATGAGAGAAGGGGTAGGCGCGCTTGTCTCTGCCATTCTCTCCTCTAAAAAGAAAAAGAAAGCTCTGCTGGCAGGCTTTGTTGTCAATGATTTCTCCAAAGCCTTCGACACTGTGCTGAGAGGTAAGCTAATTCAGAAACTGAGAAGAGAAGGTGTGTGTGAGGCAGATGTGTGTATGACATGTAAAATGTACAGGGAGGTCTGGGGAAAGGTAGACGGGGACTCTTTGCATTTTTGGGAGGGCGCTGGGGTAAAGCAAGGTGACGCTCTTTCTCCCATTCTCTTTCTTATCTATATCAATAACCTTCCCCGTATGTGTTCACTTAGTAAAAACGAGGGGGCCGTAGACAGAGAAGCAGAGGGAGCAGGATGGTCAGACAGCAGAATGAGGGAGGGCAGCATCAAGGAGCCTGAGAGAGAGCCCGAACCTGTCCTCGTTGACAACTGCATCTTAGGCAGTCTGGGGTATGCGGATAATCTCTGTTTCCTTGCTCATTCCATCTCAGATCTGCAAAAGAAGTTCTCAGCCTTGGAAGGGTATTGCAAGGAATGGAGACTAACTGTAAACTTAAAGAAAATGAAAATCTTGCGCCTGTCTGCCTTGGCTTTGGAGCAGTCTACAGGGAGAGTCATATATAGTGGGAGGGAAGTTGAATGGACATCCGAATACAAATATCTGGGGTATGTTTTCTTTGGAAGGGGGTGCTTAAACATGACAATTGAGTCCCGTATTGCTTCTGCTTTGTGGGCTCTGGGAGGGGTAATTAGGTTGATTGCGAGCATGGGCCCGCTCAGCATTGATGCGCAGGTAACAGGCTTTAGAGCCTGCTGGACCCCCGTAGTGCTCTACTGCCTTGAATGTCTGCCAGTGCGGGATGCAGACCTGCTCGCTCTTGATGCTTTGCAGCTTCGGTTTGCCCGTTGGTGTGGTCATTTGTCTGCTCGCAGCCTCTGCCTGCCCTCTCTTTGCATCCTTGGTCTTTTTCCCTGCAAAGCCCTTCTCTGCTCCCGCATGGCTGACTGGTGGCACTCTCTTTCCATCACAACACACACTATTCCTGCAGCCATGTTGCATGCCTGGAAAAATAACTACTGCCAACAATTCATAAAGTCTATAGACAGGCTGCTTCGTTGGGCTGATTTGATTTCTGTCCGCTCGCTGAGGGTCGAGCCCGATCTGTCTTCCCAACGCGGGCAGAATGGTCGTAGAGCATAAGGCACTGGCTCACTTTTCTTCAAGGGCAAGGTGAGACAGACAGTTGCAAAGGAATGTATGAAAGCTTCTGAGGATGATGGGCAATCTTCCTCTTACTTTCCCCTCCTTGCTAGACTCACCCCTCTGCAGCGCGACTTCCCGTCCTCCCGCCGTATGTTTGTCTTCCTCCTGTGCAGCAAGTCGTCCTCCAGTGTTCTTTCCATCTCTACCCTTCCCCGTTCTGCCCTGTCAGTTACAGATGGCTCGATCTTTTCTTTTTTGCGCATACTGACATGCAACCCGATGGGCGGGCAAGGCGGGCTGCCTATTGGTTGCTCTGATAGAAAGCTGTACATCTATGAAGCCTGCTGCTGGTGTGTAGATGATTTTATTCATCGGCTCTCTGTCTGCTCCCGATGGACTGCTAAACAAGGCTTTTTGCAGTGGTTGGCATTAATTCAATCAGACCGCTTCACTCGTTGTGACTCACCCTTTGCATCCGCCTTCTTTTCTAATCTAGGGGTTCGCAAGTTCATCACATCGCTCTTGCGCTCTCAACCCTCTCTTCTCTTTATGATTTCTCATCATATTGTAGTAAATAATTGATTAGATTAAGTTTGAATAACTGTCGTCCACTTAGCTTGCAGCTGGCATAATTGAACAGACCCATGCATGTATGTGCCGCCCGGGAGTTCTAACTCCACCTAGGGTTTGGCATCAATCAATCAATCAAATCAATCAATATTACGATTAAATCAAAGAGGTCAATTTTGATGCACGCAGATGTATACATATGTGCATCCTCTCAATTAATACAGTGAGCATATTTTGTCCACATTTTTTTTCCCATTTGTCCACACGCGGTAGTGGGCCCGACCGACTCACTCAGTGCCGCGGTCTTTAGTGGGCCCGCGCCATACGGTTTGCAAGAACCATCTGCACGCAGAAGTCTTCTTCGGCATCTCCGACAGTCACTTTAGCTGTAAGTTTGGCATAGGAGAACGCTACTCAGTTCTCTAAAACTAAAAGGTCTACTTTTTTTACCAAGGCATTTTGTTTCGAACAAACGAGGCCCCCACCCACTGCAGAAACTTGCAGTTCTTCTTGACATTCTCTCGTTCAATCATCTGTCTCCCCGTCTCCATCCCTGTTTCACTTCTCTTTACTAAATCAGGATGTGTCAGAGCAGGGATGTTTTTATTTTTATGTGCATTCGCTACTCTCTTTCAAAATTGCCTGTGCTTTTTCAAAAAGACCCACAAAAAGGAGACAAATCGGAGTGACGCTGTTTTTCCGAGGCAGTAGGGACAAGCATATCAATGAGAGATTCTCTCTCTTTCACTCCCTCCCTCCCTCCCTCTCTTCCTCCCCCCCCCCCCCCCCCCCTCTCTCTCTTTCTCTCTCTTTCTCTTTAATTCTCTCTCTCTTGCTCTTTCACGACGGTCGGGGCCACCTGTACATGTACCTTGGGTCGCGCGCGGCCGGTTTCTGGGGGCCGCGCATTTTGTAACCCCGGTCAAAAAAAAAACGTACCCTGTCTCTCGTGAATTTTGACGCTGGTTAACGTTCAATCTGTTCGTACCCGGGTACCTGTTGTGTACCCTGTTTTTCTGTACCCGAGTACCCAGGGGCGCACCCATACACCTGGTACAGACTTGTCTTATAGATTGATCGTTCAATATCGATAACTTCTCTCCTTGTCAGTGCGCATTGATTGACTGATCGATCGATTGATTTAATTCTGCCTTCTTGTAACTGACTGTACTGATAATTGAAACTTTTATACTAGAAAGTGACTTTTAATTTTCTATATATCACACTAAATTTTATATAAAAAACTAAGTCTTTGAAGCACTTAGAATGATTCTATTTATTGTTTCTTACCTGCATGAAAGTATGAACAACTTTTAAAGATAAGGTTTAATGGGTTTGTGGTGTGTATGTTGGAAATTGTTGGACGTGAGTGAGGTGAAAGAGTTATAGTATGTTGATATATCGGGGAGTGATTGCAAACTCTGCAGGCATATGATAATGCGCAGTATAATGCACAAACAAGCTAACTTTTACTTCTAATGGAATACGCCGAATCCGCACACTGATGTAAGGAGGGAGCACACAGCGGGCAACCCCCATGAAAGGTAAGAATGAATGTTCGCAAACAGATCTGCCGATTTAACTCCCACAGAAAGCAGTTCAACCAAACAAATGTTGAGCACTATGACCATGCAAAAGGTAAATGCTTAGCTGCTGAAAGCCTGATCGATCCATGGCCTCTAGCCAGAGGGCTTTGCCCATGACTGGCCATCATAGCGTTCTTGTTTTTTCTGGGTGAGACCCGGCACTGGCCACTGGGTCTTAGTCCACCCAGGAGCCCTACCTCCAAATTCTCATGCAAACAAGAGCTGCACCTCACTCCTACAACTTCAGATCACCCGAGATTACCAGCCGTAATGCTTTTTCACGAAACCCAAGCACCGACAAACGGTCTTCCGAGAAAGGCTCAGTCTGACCTGCAGCATAGATATATAAAAATTCATAAAGTGGCTTACCTTCTGGCCACCTAGAGCTGGCCCCCTCATCCAGAAAGCCTTTCCAGCTCCTCATCTAGAGCTTGTTAGAGCGCACGCATGGAAGGGATTCAATGGAAGCTTTACTGGGGCAACTCTGTAGGCCCCTTTGCGTGGAAACGGGCCGTGCCCTTCGTGATGGAAGATCGAAATTGCCTTCTCAGGACAACCAATAGAGTGAATGTCATGAACCTAAGAAAAAGCAAAGAAGCCAATCCTCTGGGCTTTTGATAAAGCCTACTTTTATCGCTGGAGAGCAAGTCTGTATGATGGGAGAGAGGCGGCACTAGGTCATGCTCTGATCGACTTGAAACATTCGACGGAAAGCCGATTTTTGGAACCGATTTTAGATTGGCCAACCATGTGACGGCCTCGGAAGGCAAGCTACGCGTTGCGGGCCAGGGCCCGGCCGGCCACCAAGGCCAAAAAGCACTTCTCGGCTGCGCGCTGACCCATCAAAATACCGATCTGAAAAATTCTCAGTCAGGTCTTCAGAAAGTTCTCCTCCAGTCAAAAAGTCGAGTCAATAGAATGGGCCTCTATCCACAAAATCTCGTTGTCAAGCGTTCCATTGGATTGTATTGGAAGGCTTGACAACGATAAAATCGTGTTCAGCTTGTTGTTCCAGAAGCTCATTTTTGGAGGGGTTACAGATTTTGGAGTTTCGTCCCCTTCCGGTATCTGTGTTGGCTAGACACCTCTGGTTGCTCGTGGAAGTGGTTGCCTCGGTGCAAAGGAGTTGTACAACAACTAGAAGGGTTACCGGACTAGTTTGGATCACTCAATCAGGTCAGTTCGTTTTGTATCGTTCCACCAGCAACAAGGGGGGGTGGATCGTTTCGCAGGGGTATGAAACGATCCAATCTGGTACCCTTGGTGGAGGGGGGGGGTCCGACCTGCTCTGCAGGTTTACGTCCAAAATGTGTCTAGGAGTGTTTCCTAGACACATTTTGAACGCAAACCTGCAGAGCAGGTCGGACCCCCCCCCTCCACCAGGGGTACCAAATTGGATCGTTTCGTACCCTTGCGAAAGGGTCCACCCCCCCCTCCCAATGAGGGAATTGAAAAAATCTTGTTTGCAGAGATGAGCCTTCTTGGTGCATGCAGAAGGCTTTGTACGATGTCTGTGAGTGTTTCTGTATGGCTGCAACCTGGCCATTGTGGTTTCTGAATGACTGACCGGTCTGCCCTCGGCAAGGCACAAAACTGCCGTCTCCCTTTGCATGTGTTGTTCACCCCTGCCCCCCTCCTCTGCTCTTTGCAGGTCGTGAGTCTCCTCCAGGAGATGCTTATTTTGTGTTCAAGTCCTTCCTCAACTCCTCCAAAGGTAGGTCTTTGCATTTTTGTTAAGGCCGCAGTCTTCAGACTGTGAAAGGGAGCAGCGCCCCTATGTACCGAGCCTGTGTTTTTTTCTACCTGCCTGACTGCCTCCGAAATTTCACCCTTCTTGCCTGCTTGACTGCTCTCTAGCTTTTGGCCTTTCTGTCTGGCTAAATGCCTTTCCAATTTCGGCCTTCTTGCCTGCCTGACTGCCTTCCAGAGTTTTGCATTCCTGCCATGCTGACTGCAGCAGCTTTCCCATTTCGGCCTTCTTGCCTTCCTGACTACCCTCCAAATTTCGGTCTTTCTGTTTGCCTTAATGCTTTTCAAATTTCGGCCTTTCTGTCTGCCTGACTGACTTCGCAATTTTGGCCTTCCTGCCTGTCCGGTTGCCTTCTCAATTTTAACTTTCCTGCCTGCCTGATTGCCTTCCCTATTTTAGCCTTCCTTCCTGCCCAAGTTTCCTCCTAACGTTTCCTAATTTCGGTCATCCTGCTTACCCGATGGCCTTCCCAATTTTGTTCTTCCTGCTGGCCCGACTGTCTTCCCAAGTTCGGCCTTCTTGTGTGTCTGACTGCCTCCCAAAGTTCGTTCTTTCTGCCTACATGCCTGCCTTCTAATTTTGGTCTTCTTAGCAGCCTGACTGCCTTCCAATTTCGGCCTTCCTGCCCGCCTGATTGCCTTCTCAATTTCAGCCTTCCTGCCCGTCCGATTGCTTTCCCAATTTCGGTCTTCCTGCTTTCATGTATCATTCTGAATCAGATACAAATTAAAGATACAGGTTGTGTTTGCATGCATGCTTTTATGTGCATGTATTCTGGCGATTCGACTGACTTTCTGTTTGTGTACACGTATTTCTGCAGGTGGCGTTCACGGGTGTGTATGTTTGATAT